>CM067357.1:56674387-56911789 GCA_034190875.2 Urechis unicinctus | reverse complement strand
ATAATAATTAATGAAACACCACTTACCTCCTAGAAAGCCGTAAGTGATGAAAATCGAGACAGAATTGTCGGCAAAGGCACTAAGGAAAAAACCAAGGCTGAGACAAATACCGGCCACGAATGTCACAGGACGACAGCCGTACAAGTCGATTACGATGCTGATAGGAATTGCTGTGTGAATAAAGCAGCAGGTAAATGGCACTGAATCATTGAATACGGAAAATGGCATGCATGGGCAAACTCCCTAGCCGATTATACTATAGTTGACGATGCTTATTGGCATGATTGGTGCGCTAACCTTGCACGAATTATCAGCTGATCATTGCCGACCTATGCATATATACTCTCCTTGGGTAAGGTCTAGTCTTGCTTTACATTGTCGACTAAACCTCTTGTTTTATTGAGAGGTGCCAGCTGGTTTAATGAACACAAACGTATACTTACTGCACACATTGCCGACAAATATGAATATTGACCCGATCCACCCTACAGGCCCCGCCTGGCCTCCGAACTGTGTCACAAGATCCACATACAAGATTCCAAAAGATCCAAATGCCATTCCCAATGAGATCTGCGCAATGAAGCCCATCACAACAATCACCCACCCCCAACCCCCGTCCAAAGCTTGTCTGTTTCGTGTAGATCCATTATCGTCATCAGCGGCTGGCAATGACCAGAGACTACCGGTAATGCTGACTGCCGGCTCCGGGAAAATATTGCCACTGCCGGATACATTCTGGTTGGCTAGTACACCTTGGTTGGAATGTATCGAAGATTCAGAAAGACCTGCTGTTCTGCGTATGACCGTGACCGTTGCCATTGTGAGCCAAGATAAGTATCCAGTATTACGAAGCGTATGTGCTAAAGGGCTCGTAGCTACAACAGCCGCTCAATTCGCATCAACAAGATAAGATGCTGGGTTATTTCCTGTCAACAGGCCACTTATCAGGTCGCGGACTGACCGCAGAACGAAGTACGTACCTCGATCGAGGTACGTACTTCTTTCTGCGGTTGTCTTTGACCTGCTTATCGCCCGGGGGGGAGGCACTTGGCCTTATTCTGGATGGGAGTGTGCCGCGGGACCTCGAAAACCCATACCCGTCGTACAAGGTCAAAATGGCCAAAAGCATACCCCGTCGTACAAGGTATTATGCGAATGTATAACCCGTCGTACAGATTGAAGCTGAAAAACATACCCCGTCGTACAAGTATGAGGCCCAAAAACCCGTCGTACAAGTCGAGAGGCCGAAAAAACATACCCCGTCGCGCAGCACATATATACTACCTCTATATACTTAAGTGCCCCCCCCCCCCCCCCGGGACTTATCGTCGCCGCGCTCAATGGTATTCGGCAAGTCATAATGAACATACTGGTTTTACTGATAGATACAAAAATTACATTTCATGCTCATGTCTTATTAATACATCATCGCTGCGGGTTTTATTTAACCGCACCTTTGTCGGAATGCACGGTCTGATTGCGCAATCTGATTGGTACAAACGAAGTTGTTAATGGTGATCGATCTCACGGATCCGGCTTCTTTGTCCTTAGGTGAGAGATTAAGTATTGATGGCAGTGCCCTGAGTAGGGGGAGATGGCGAGATAAGTGTCAGTGCAGGCAGGTAGGTTAATCTTGAATGGAACAAAACAAGCGGGTAACGCCTGAGTAGCCCATTGACACCATTAAGGTAAAAGAGTCAGTGACGAGATTAGATAATCAGGCGGGTAACGCATGTACATAACATACTGGTCTGCGTTGAGGGCATAGGGCGATGATAAACCACTTCTATAATTGTTTTTTCCGCCATCCGGGACCATTAGATGTATTCTCTATGGTGGAACTACAACGAAGTAGAAGGGCTCTATGATTTAGTAAGTAGCCATAAATTAATTATATTCAATTGAAAGGAAACTGGATGCTACACCATTAATTGGTTAGTCCATTGATTGATGTGCAGCAATCCACTAGTTATCAGTGAAATCCTACACTACTCTCACTAGCTAGTCCAGTAGCGTCATGTTCAAATCGGCTGATAGCAATAGGACATGATCATATTCAAGCGAATCGGCTTTACCCAAACCGTTCAGAGTACACTTCCGGCGTCAATGATATCTCAAGTATTCAGAGACCACTAAATCAATTTAAGCCTTCAATACAACGCGAATGACGAGTCATGGACACTTCCTCCAGGATCATGCTTTCTTTTACCCCCCCCCCCTAGCTACCGACAAACCACCAGATCGTTGACCCTAAGGATATTCTGTTATATCAATCATGACATGCGTCATAAAAAGTCCCATCAGTTTATAAGCATTACGTGCACTGATGTTTAATCTGGTGGGTGGGCTTAGTTCAGCCTAAAGAATACATGAACAAGATATTTGAATAAATGTTTGTTTTTGGTAAGATAACACTGGAAAATCCGATGTTCGTTGATGAATATAGATATGAATATAACCTCAACGAGAATGCCATGAAACACTTGTTCATGGTCACCCATGTCTAATTGTTTTTCCTGAATCTGTGATCCCAGGTAGTGTTTGGTTTACTTCGTCACCACATACATATTTTAAACTTAAATGTTAGAATTGGGGTGTAAGACGCGGGAGATATCGCATTGCATTGTAGTGTCTCTTTTAAGTAGCCATCGTTTGTATTTTTTGCACAGAACCACCTTCAATATTCAGTAGAAATGTTAATCTTAAGAACTGATGCGACTGAACCTTGAAGTTCTATGTTTTTATATCTACTACGAATGAACAGCTATTAACACCCACTAGTCATCTGGCTTTCCCAAATGCTTTGTGTTTAGCTTTAAAGACTGATTATAGCAACCTTGCGGGGATCTGTTTTCTTCATTGAATTAAGAGATTCCAACAGGAATGGCACCTTATGTTTCATACCAACATCCCTGTACTGTGGAAGAAAGTTAATGCGTAACACGCGGCTGAAGGTAGAATGATACATTTCCGGCATACTGTACATACGTCTATTAATTTGAAGCACCCACTCCACACCCATGTAAGGTTCTATATTATGACTTCTTCAAGTTGTGGCTATGTGTACAAAGGCGTGTAATCTACTGCTACATTTTCTTGGATCAAACACTTCCAGTCCATTTATTCTTTTAATATGTAGGATATATCTCTAATATGGAAACTGTTGGATTTCTTTTTAAAACGGAATGTCATGCGTAAAATAATTACAAAAACCGAAATGAACGCTAATTAACTAAGGGCAAAGACTAGCTTCAAGGTAGGGTGGATTGGTTTGGTAGATATATTCGATAGCCTTCTACGTGCTTGCAAATGTACGGAATGAGTTCGCCAAATGCACTGGGGCCATCACCGACCCATGAGAGGTAAAATTCTGTTCTTAGACCGTGGGCGTGTTATCCTACATCGAACCACACCTCTGTTGTTCAGCTGACGTAAGAAGTCATTTTATTTGAACAAAAAATACAGGATCACAAACACCACATTTTTAAATTACAGATTAATACAAACGTATGCCGCTAACGAGAAAACAGGAATGATCTGTCAATATCAGCTGGTCTGATAAAGGTTACACTTCCTCCGATAGATATCACTAAGTGGAATGGCTATGGCAAAGCTGGAGCCCAGGAAGCCGCACGCTGCGGTAATTATGAATCCGATAGAGTAGTCTTGAGTCAGATCTAATATGTAGCCTGTACACAGCCAATAAAATGACCATTGAGTTTTGACAATGACTGGACTAAATTAACGATGAGAATGTTTGTAATGTTTGGACTACGCCCACGGCGAAATTTAATCAAAGCACCTACCTACTAATGGTGTGGCTACCAGGGATCCTGTACCACAGAATATCATGTACAGAGCTTGAGCTCGGGCGAATTTCAGGATACCTACTAAGTCTACGATCGCAGTGGACATCATTGTAGTAAAGCATCCTGAAACAAAACAAAACAACGAACAACTGGCGTTATACGTGATATTTATGCAGAGAATTCGACAACACTTCTCCAAATGCATTCATATGTGGGGCCTTGATAATTAATGCAGCGTTGATTCGTGAATTGCTTACCCATGCCTATACCGAACCCTACACAAGCAACAGCTATCCATGGCAAGGTGATAGCTAATGTGTAAAACATGACGACAGTGGCTACCAAGAATGCTCCTATGGAATACAGCAGCAGTCGGTTGACACATTTCATGTTGCCTATGAATCCACATGCAATTCTCGCAACTAATCCTGCCGAGCCAATTATTGTAGGCAGCATGGAAGCTGTTTGCCGGTCGATACCGTAGAACACGGCTCGACTTGGAGTGTGCATCATGAATGCTGAAAAAGGCATTGGCACTAGCATACCACTGATACACATTGACAGAAACCTGATATCTTTCATGATGGCAACATCCCTCAATTTGTCTTTTATTTCTCTCCAAAGTTTGCTGCCAGGCGTCAAATGCTGTTGTTCCTCATTAATGATCGCTGAAGCATTTGAAACTGGCTTGCAGTATTGGGATATTGGTCGGAAGAACAGCGACAATACGATGATGTGTAGAAATATACCAGCTTCAATCATCATGGTACCTCGCCAGCCGTATGTATCTATGAGGAACTGGATGAGAGGACCAGAGACTAGAGTTCCGGCAGACAGTCCCGCCGAGGAAAGTCCCGCTGCTAAGGCTCGGTGGCAGTCAAAGTATTGCTGGACGATGACAATACAAGCTAAAAATCCCGATCCAAAACCGAGTCCTGAAGCGGAACAAAACATAGTTCGGCATCAGAGTCAACATGACACATCTCCATTTCAAGTAATATAGATAATCGATCAGGAGAAGTTATAAATGCAGATCATCAAAAGAAAGCATTTACCTGCTATAAAGCCATACGTGATGATAATCATAACGCCGTTTGTGGCAAACGAACTCAGAAAAAAACCCAGACTAAGACAAATGCCGGCCACAAATGCCACAATCCTAGAGCCATACATATCTACCATGATGCTTGTCGTAATCGCTGTTCACAATGCAAATGAAATGCAATATAAAACCTGAATATCACCAAGGGTTGTAATGCAAATATGATATATACACTATATATACACTATCAAAACTCGACAATCAATGGTCACAATTTATGATCATAACTATGTAAACAGACGATCAGCAATGCATATATGTCAATCATAATGAGTCGTAATTAAACGTGACAATGCAAAATGCTAATCTGCTCATTATGGATGGTCGTTATTGATGATCAAAAAATAGAATAACTGGCAACAATTGAACGACGGTAGTCATAATAGCCATACAAATCATGAAAGTTTCATAGATATATGACAATCTTATACCTGAGGAGCTTCATGGACGCAAATAAAAGCACATTAGTCATGTCAACTGGTGGTCGATGTTTATCGATTTAAAGGTAAATAAAGATGGGAATTCGAAACTGTATGTGTTGTAAGCAGAATCACAAGTGCAGAGTTCACAAGTGAAAGTAATAATCTTGTTCTATGAATACGAAGAAGATACAAGGCCAGTCTCTCATTATTCATATTCTTATAACCTGCAGGATGCGTTGCATAGCATTGCTCAAACATCATATATAGTGCAACAAATGTACTTACTTGAAATATTGCCCACAAACACAAATATGGATCCAACCCACCCAATGGGTCCCGCTTGGCCTCCAAACTGAGCCACAAGATCCACGTACAAGATTCCAAAGGATCCAAAAGAGAGTCCCAACGCACTTAGGATAAAGAAACTCATCACCACAATCACCCACCCCCACCCGCCATCCAAGGCTCTCCTTGGTGTCGCTCCACCTTCAGCATCATCACCAGCAGGTGGCAGTGAACGCAGACTTCCTGTGATGTCGACAGCAGGCTCCGGGAAGATAATACCACTGCCGAATACATTCTGGTTGACTCGGATGCTCTGAGTAGAGTAAGTAGAGGACTCGGATAAAGTCGTTTTTCTGGGTTTCACGGCTTCCATCTTCTCTACTTTACAACACTATATCGTATGGTGTTTTGTTGAATGGTACTAAGTCCGTCGCGTGAGTCTTCTTACATTAGTGTGGCGTCATATATCCTACCATCCAGATCAGGTGCACTCAATAATCCCGTGTCAGACCTACCTCAGATTGAGGTCAACAACTGACGGGAAGAAACGCAAGTCATTCTTACGGAAAGATTCTATTTTTACACATGAATGGACCTCATGTACGCCAGTCATTGTCTTTCATAACTCGCGAACAAGCTTACAATGATATAGTCAGGGTTTTCTATGAATGACCATCGACGGCGAGAGGTCTTTTCTTCTATCCCAGTACCTCGTCATCGTCGATTATATTGGGTTTCCACGTGAGTGAACCAATGTCAGCTGGTAAGCAACTAGCCCGTCCGGCATAGCTTTACTTTGGGTCTGGTGGTACCACTCCGGAGAATTACTGCTATGATACGCAGGTACGCTTGCTTCAAAATCCGACTTGTCTGCTAAGTTTGTATAGGAGAAAATAATAGATAATAATAAGTCAATCAAAATGATGTTTGAAGAGTCTTTTGATTCTACTAATTCACTAGTATTGTATTTGTTAATGAACTGATATTGCACAGACCAACACGTATCCCCAGTCATTTGATCGAACGTTTCTGCGTCTGTAACGATGAGTGAAAAGTGCCCCTCGCCAGCCTACCTGCAACATCAGGCCATAAGACCAGCCTGTCTGTATTTCCTGTTTGACTATTGGATTGTTGGGTGCTTGTACATTCTTCATTACTGCGTTCACTGCAGACATGCTAATAGAAGTTTACAATGGTTTTACAATCTGATTTGATCGAAGTAAACCATAGTAAACCTAAATTAATCCTATGTTCGGGTGTGCTTCAGTGAGAGGTGGGGTGGTAACCACAAAGGTTAAATGTGATATCACTCCTCAGAGCAAACAAGACATAATCTTGCATGTAAGAGCCCTCGAGCGTCTTACGGGGTTTTTTTTATTACCGGGCGTCCCATTTGCGGTCGTTCAGTGACCTGTTCTGCATGTCAATGACATAGTAGGTATGTTTGTCCAGCGTTGGTCAATCCCCATTGCAGCAACCTTTACTCGGGCGCTCGTGCGATGTGGCGAGTGAGGCATGGGGGTGGCTCCTAGATAGAAAGTTGAGGTCACGATCTGGATATATTACGGATCGAAATGATCCAAGGAATCCACCCACGGCATCCGAGCTGACGGATCCATACACGGCGTCCGAGCTGACGGATCCACACTCGGCGTCCGAGCTGACGGATCCACCCAAAGCGTCCGAGCTGACGGATCCACCCACGGCATCCAAGCTGACGGATCCACCCACAGCGTCCGAGCTGATGGATCTACACACGGCGTCCGAGCTGACGGATCCACTCACGGCGTCCGATCTGACAGATCCACCCACACCAGCCCTTCAAGCCGACCTTCTCTAGGGCCACCAAAGAGGGCGACAGCAATGTCAACAATCTACACCAGGACTCTGCGGAATAAGCTCTTCTAAACGATTCTCACACGCTCCAAAAGGTCCTCATACTTTGATTCCAAATCCCTCATCTCAATCTCAAGGTCCACCTTCTCCTGCGTTAAATAATCTTCATCTACCCGCAGCTCGGCCACCACATTTTGATCAGTGCTCATTCTTTACCTCAACCCTCATCTATTCAACAGATCGACGCGAGCCCATAGGCCAGAGTGCCTACGCCCTTCTCAGCTAACCACTTCTTTGAGTCAAAGGGGGAGAGAGACACCTAGTTGACGTGGCAGTCACTCCTGAGCATATTCATTCTGTGGCGAAACTGCTTTTGGGCGAACAGCGACTCCACGTACTGAGTGTGCCGTAGATGCTTCTTCACCACCACCTTCTTCACACCTTTTGCTTTTTTGATCTCATCCCGGCTCGACATCAAGATCGAGTACATCTTAGGGTGCAGACCAACATACTCCTTGATGGGCACGCCGGCGCACTCATCCTTCATCTTCCCAAGAACCCTCTTGTTCCCATTGCCGTAGAGGCTACGGGAGGGATGATAGTTACTAGTGTCAAAGAGATGCCCATCTTCCTTCATGTCAGCATACACGTCAGGCGTGCGTATCTCCATAAGCAGAGAATCCGTATCCGTGTACAACAAGCCAAGGTTCTTGCCGTATCTAGGATTCATGGTAATGTACATCAGGTGATTGGAGAGGTCGAGTATACACATACCCACATACACCGGCGGTTCGGTACCAGGCGAGTCTTGTGCATGTGCAGAGCGGCCAGGTCATCATCAAACACCTGATGACGCGCGTAGGCGGGACTAGCAATAGGCCTACGCATTCTTTCTTCTTCCGTAGAGCGCAATCTTGACATCAACCCGCCTGCGAAGGTTCTCCATGGTCTTGCCGAACACAGAGTTGTTCATAAGCTTATACCGGTCCTTTTCAAAGTCGCTGGTGGCCACCTTACGCAGATCTGTATTCATCCGAATGTAAGGCTCCATCTAGGGACTCTGGTCATAGACAAGTGCACGATGAATCTCATCCCCAATAACAGATACAGCTTGAGGTTCCAATAGTGCACCACATACTTCTCCTTATTCCGCAGGTTGGGCACCTGCTTTTCAACCTCGCCCAGGAGGTTCTTCTGATAGTCCGAAAACCAATCAATCTCTACAAGAAGCCACTGCGGAGCCAGTGGGTAGTCGTTGTGCTCGTCATGAAGTGCAGTAGGATACTCCAAGTCAGCCTCATGTATGTATCCAGTCTCGGCATCATCTGGGTGGTCCTGTATCTGTAGATCCTCCGACCGAGCCACCCACTCAATTCCCGCAGTTGGCAAAGGCTGACTCATAGCCCACCCATACAAATTGTTAGCATCAAGGTACTGGATATAGCTCGTTGGTTTATCCTGGTCAAAGTCATCCACGAGTGGGTTATTGGCGGCGTGACACCATGCTTATACCACTGCGTATACCTTTCTCAATGTACAAGTGCTTATCATAGTCAATGAGTTGCTCCAGTTCCACGTCTGCGCTCTTAAGAAGCGCATCCTACGAAAGGCCAGGGCTGGTGTAGCAGTGGGCCGGATCTAACCGGTACTGCTTAAGACAGGTCTTGCAGAACACCTCAAACACATCGGCCAGGAGCAGTACATCTATCCGCAGGTACAGGTCATGGTAGTCACCCATGTTCTTACGCCCGAACACGCTTCAGACCTTCTGTGCAACAGCAACCGCCGCTTCATCTGGTCTGGCTCATATTCCACTGTCACAGCAAAGGCATCTGGGTTGTTAGCAGACACCAGCTTATAAAGCAAGGCCAGGAGGAACTGCACGCTGTCAATGAAGCGCAACTGTCCAAGCGACAGGGAAATATATTTATCCATGTTTTTTGGGGATACAGTTTATGTTCCCCTCCACTTTGCTTATACTCTGCATCAACAGATATGAGTCATAGCCCCGCAGGTTATGGAACACCACAGGGATGGTTGTTGTCTTGGGACTCAGCCGAAGTTTCAGGTTCAACACTGGCTGGCCCTCTGTACAAGACTGTTATATGGCCGTGATCGCGGACAGAGTCACAGTCCAGTTTTCTTGCACACATGACAGTGGGTTGCAGCCTTATATGCCCTTCTATCCTCCCGAGTCATCCGCATAGGGACAGGCATGGACCGAACTGCTTTGATCTTTTGCTCCTCCTGCTGCAGAGCCTGTAGGAACTTCTCCACAGCATCGCTTCCTCTGTAAACCACAGGGGGTTCAGTCTTACCGTCACAACGAACAACCACATAGCCGTAGCCGCATCCTTAGTGTTCCTGCATTCTCTGAGTGTTGCTCTTACCAGGATCAAGCACAGGACCCGGAAGCTTCACTGTGAGCGCCTCAAAGTCAGCATAGATGACGTAGGGTGCAGCCTGTTTCTGCCAGTTCTGGAAGGATAATATATTCTCCCCTTCCTCAGGCATATCCACTCGCACAGCACTTTATGTTTGGTCTGGTCATACAGCAAGCAGTTCAGGTCTTTGATTTGCGTGTAATGAAACCTGCCGTTCTTCTCAATCAGCATGAGGTTTATACGGGTACCAGAGTGCTTACTGATGCAGTGTAGGATAGTGGTCTTCCCATCCCAGCCCAAAACGTTCAAGGCTAGGTTAGCATGCTTTTCTATTTTCTCAACATGCGACACCGGTGTAGGATATTCTACACCTGCACCCTCCAGCAGATCCAAAAGCCGCTGAATGTTATATTTTGATGGTTGCTGTGGGTCCTTAGCAACCGGGTGCAGAGCGGCTACAATAGCCCATAGAATGCAGAAGTCGTCCGACAACCAAAGGCGAAGCCCACCTTCTCCACGCCCACCTTTCCAGGGGCTTGCTCGTTGATATTGGCTCAACAGCTTCGTCTCTAGAGTATGTAAGCGCGGCCTTAGCCTCACGGAGCTCTCTCACAAGCTTATTTTGATTGGCTTTTCGAGCCGCAGCACCCTTTCATCCTGCCTCATCCCTTTTAGCGTTTTTTGTAGGTTGCTCACTGGTCACTGACGTTATCTCTACCGTTTGATTCGTGTTCGTTTCTTCCTTGTTTACTTACTAATTTTTTTTTCTCCAATTGACAGCTCTTTGTAAGCACCTGATATAGTGGAGCTAAGCACATGTTAGCGGAGTTAAGCTTATACTATTGCGCGTAAGTGGTGTCTTCCTCTCCACTGGTCCCTTTTGTTTCGGTGCTTGTTTTTCCAAATTGACAGTGCTTGGCCGTTGTTAAAGCCGCGGTTAATGGAGCTAAAAACATGCCATAGCGATGATATAGCTCACAAGTGACAGTCCTTAGCGCGTGTAAAAAAACGGATCTCCAGGTCTGTAATTAGCTTTGGCTGGTGCTCTGGTGGGATTGGCAGAAACCTACAAGCAATGCCTGAGTATAGCTGTAACACTGTCTGACCTAGAGTGTGTGTCATGCTGGCGCCTAGCCGAGCCTCGTATCTCACATACAGCTTTATGATCTCTTCATCAGACATTGATTCAACCTGGTCAATTGTAAGGCGCTCCAAAACAAGGTATTGACGGGCCTGCCCACCAGCTATGACAGCAGCAAGCCTATTTCTCTTAGAAGACATATGAGCATTTCCGGTGCAACTGGGTTCCGTTTCCTCAGTGGCCACTAAGCTAGTCGTGTCTTGTTCAAGGAGTTTATCAATAATGGTATCAGGATCCATGAATATGTGTATACACCTTCGAAGTCTAATATATTGCTCTGCTCCCCAGATGAAGAAACCTTAATTGATTACTAAAGCAGCGGCTGCTATTAAAGCCAATATCACTTTAATCGACGGCATATGCAGTAGGTTGATCAGTCTTCAGCAGCAGTATTGCGTGCTTGGTCTTTGCTAGTAGCTGGCGTACCTTTGCGCGGTTCTCCTTTGTTAGAATTACATCATTCTCATGAAAGGCGTCTTCAAACGAGTCACGGTCCAGCAAGTCTGCTCACTTAGATCCTTCAGCACAGAGTTATACTTTTGGGTGAGGACCCAGACACTTTGCTGCGCATGGCGGCCGCTAAATGCCAGTTCGGATAACATGTCTCTCTTCTTGGTTAGGGCCTTTGTTGCCAAACAGTCATCAATAATGTACAGGGTTGGCTCACACTTAAAACAATGGTAGAAAGCCCTCAAGTGGTCATGGAGCGGCTCCCCTGGATCAACGACGTAGACCTCTGAATCACCAACACCCATGACGGCGACTGATAGGCCTCGTTGAAACGTATGGTGGGGCAGAGGATAACAATATGTTCAAAGGAGCGGAAGAAGGGCCCTTCAAGTAGGTCGAGGATGAATACGGTTTTCCCACATCCTGTTTGCCCACAAACAATAGCCGAACTGGGACCATCTGGAAATGTAAACTTAGTACAGTGCGCTGACGAACCTGCCATCTTTAATGTTAAGCTGCGCATCTATAACAATATACATATAGACGTTCAATGCACAGGCTGCCTCTGCTTTTTTTGTGATCTGTATGGTGACATCCTCAGATGCATTCTCTACGGCCCTGCCACTACCATGCAGTTGGTCGTCATCACTCGACCTTAAGTCGAGCCACAGAGCATACATGGTGGTTAGGTACTCTCCTAGGGACACGTCTTTTGCGACTATTGCTACAGTGGGGTCTTCAAAAAGCAAAAGGATGCCCTTCATGCTGCAAGCCGGCACGTTCAGGTTGATGTTCCACAGTGTATCTCTTTTATTGTATACAAGCTTCCTGTGACGAAGCACACGGTCATACAGAATTGCAAGTCGACCTGTGTACTTGGTGCGTATCATACGGGCCAACTCTGGTTGGGTAACCATGTCATACTCTAGGGAGATGCCATCAATTTTGAAGCTGGCAGAGGTGTCGCCTGTTGCGTGAATCACGCGGTTGTAGTCTTTGAACGTCAAGCGGAACGTAGAACCTGTTACCATACACATCTGCTACGGCATGGTCCTCTTCTTCAGTCTCATCCTTGTCTCCTGCCCCCCCTCGTATCTTAGTTGTGTTTCTTTCATTTGATGTGTCAATGCCCTGGTACTGGAGGCCCTGTCTCTCCTGTGCAGTCCTCCACAAGTCGTGGTAACAGTGGTACACATCGCTGTCATCAATAGACATGACCTCATTGCCAGAAATCTTGATTGTCATTTTCTGAACCACAGCACGGCCCAGGTTTTGCACAACGCTGTGGTTAACATCAGCCGAGGTCAGCGTCATTGTAAAGGCCAGCCGTGCTGTCCCTGGAACAATGACGTCGTCTGCGCCTAGATTGGGAAAGCAAACCAGCAGCTTGGATTGTTTGTAGCGACTACAGACTGTCGCACGCCCTTTACCCCGAGGGGTTTGCGTATCCAACGGTGTGGATTTAGTTTGCGTCTGTAAGTACTCGACATGTTGAATGCTTAATTACAGTTATATCTTTAACACACAGACGAATTTTGATAACCCAGCATTTGACGACGCAGTGGAGGATTGGCACGACGCTGTAAGAGAGGATGAGACTAACTTCATTAATGATGATGAGGAGACTAACCTCATTGACGAAACTTTAGATACGTCGAGTACAACTAGTCCACCATTGGCTATTACTGAAAGGTGGCTGGTTGGATGGCAGAACATGTATGGACCGCAGCTGTGGCGGTGGGGGAGTTATCCTCCTGATACTCCGTGACTTACTACTTAGCAAACCAAAGCACAGCTAAGCCTATAGAGATTCTTCCTACAATAAGAGCGGTTTTCTCATCCTCGTGCACCTGGAGAGGGGACTCCAATATCTCCCATTTCCGGTTCCACTGGAGGTCAAAGCTTCCTCTAGCTGGAAGAACAGGAATCTCGTTGAGATCACTATTGCTCCCGATCACTATTGCTTCATCCTGGTCCTGCCGTATAAAATCAATATGCAGCTTGCCACCCTCGGCGGGGAGAACACGGCTTACTCCCCAGACGGATTTTGTGTCCTCCCGGTTCAGTCTGGTGGTGATCTCCTCTGTCCTCCTGGAGACCCAAGTCAGGAGGAGATTGTGCTGCTCGAAATAAAGTGTCCTTACACTCGGATGCCATGGAGTATTATCCCGCCCCAATACAAACCTCAGATTCTGCTTGGGCTTCACCACAGTCCGCCAGCGACCATCAGGGTGTTTGTGGACTGTGTTTTCCGGGTGTGCGCCTACGAGGACCTGGGGAGGGCTGGAGCGTACAACTTGGAGTACCATTATAAGGACAGGAAGAAGTACAAGGAGACGGTTGCTTGGGGGTACACAACCATCAAAGACATAGATGATGAGGGGGACTATGCCGCAAACGGTAAGTTTGACACCATCCTCGGCTGTTATCTGAATCACCACGGCCCCTGGATAGGCAGGCTGATAAAGATTCCAGAAAGACCAACTGGAGCTTTCTTCTGCTGGAATCTCTTTAAGATGAGAGTGACAACAATTCGCCAGATCCAGCCTTTATTGAGAAGAACAAACCTAAGGTGTCTCAGTTCATGGAGGACCTCGAACGGGTGAAGAAGGGAACTTACAGCGACGGTCGCAGATATTTCTCACTCGATGACCTCTATGGTGACTAACTACTGGTGTGGCCCTGGAGAAGATCGTCTGGAAGGGCTGGCTGACACTGTAGTATAGGAAGTGGAAGTGCGCTCGCACCCCAGCCTGGCTCATTTTCTGTATGTGAGTCCATTTGGAAACTGCACTCGTACCCCCACTCTCTATACTTCTAGCACGTATCCCATAGTAATACCCTATATTGTTGTTGCTAAAGGCAGATCCTCCGGTTGGCACACTTGATCATCGTATATTGCCGAGGCCTGGCCCGCCGAGAGATTGTTCACCTGCTAGCCCCACGCCGCTTCCGCTGCTCACTGAAGTTGGTGCGTAGTGAGTTGTACCATACCTCAAACAAGAGAGCAAATAATAGTAATTTTTTTTCATATGAGTATTAAGAGGGTATATATTGAAAACTTTTTTAGTCTCTCTTAGCACCGACATTTTTATCACTGAGCATTGAATTGAATTTCTATTTTGATCGTGTAGATTGTAAGCGTCTGCGCTATGCATTATTATGTCTTCCAACGATATATTGGTTTAGCCGGAATTTTTTTTTTTTTTTTTTTTTTTCTCTCCAGTCAAGGTTTTTCGGGCTTTTCTCCGGAACGGCTAAACATATCAACATGAAATTTTGGGGAATGATAGATCAAGTTGGGACACAACTGCCGATCCAGTTTGACGCGCATGCGCAGTGTTGGAGGCTTATGGGATCGATTTTTCGTCGATTTTTCTCCCATTTTCTGTAACTATCTCCTCCATAACTACTGCAGTTACGAACATATGAATTATATGGTTGTAACAAGCAATTATCGTAGCATGGAATAGGCGAAAAAAATACTTGTTTTCACCTTTTGTACTTTGTATAATGACATGTATTTTAGAGTACCTATCGCGATTTTTGCTACGAGTTCTCTCCTCGCTGATATCTCTGATACGGCTGTATTTACGCACATGAAATTTTGTCAGTATTTAGAACTTGGCCTCGTGATAATGATTGTAACAGTATTTTTACCATTCACAGTAACAAAAAACAGTAAAAAGGAGATTAGTTTCAAGGTTTTCTACTGCAGCAGCTTAGCGGCAGGCTAACAGCAGGTGCTGTTTAAGTAGGCCAAACCTTACGTAATCGACCAGAGGCCTTGGCTGGGTTTGCATTGACTTGGGTAGGGGGTCATGTCAAAACAGGCTAAACCTTACGTAATCGACTAGTGACATTTATCACTTTCGTCCGCTCAATATTGACTTGGCAAAGGGGTCATGTCAAAACATCTAAGCGGCAGCTTATAATAGGGCGCGTTAACAGCTCTTCTCGATCCGTGTATATACTGTCTTTTTGTCTCAGCGACAGTGTGCACTGGATGTCCCAATGCAATCAAAGCGGGTATATATACACAAACGCACATGCACGCACACTTATATATATGTATACACAGGCGCTCGGTTTTCGATGCCAAGCTTCCGAGCGCCGAGTCGCTATCTATAAATAGCATATATATGTGGATATTTATAAGTGTGTGTGTTTATATACGTGTATATATATATATATAATTATATATATATATCTGTATATATATATATTTATATATATATACACATATACATATATATTTATGTATTTTTTTTTATAGATAATATTGTTTATGTTATATTGTTGGTACCGTATTGCTGGTCGTCCAGGCTTGCCGTTGGAAGACATGCCGTTGGCGCTTGTGCCAACTCAAAGAAGTCCAACCCTTACGTAATCGACCAGTAACGTGGGTGTGTGTGTTTGTGTGCATCGAAACATATTCGTATTGAGCAACTAAGCTATGTACGACTACAATTGAGTAAATTACTCTAAACTGGTCACTGCTACGGAGCGCGTCGTCCTCAAAGGATCTTTTACAGCCCTTTTCAAAGATGGGACCGCCATTTGTACGTGATCATCCGAGTCACGAGTCAGGTTGTCACATCTTGGAGTCGAACCCACAGCCTGTGGATCAAAAGGCGAAGCAGTAAACCACCAAGCCACTGAGACCGGCTTAGAGCCATTTCCTCGGCTTTGTATTGACTTGGTTAATGGGTCATGTAAAAACATCTGCTAAGGGGTCATATCAAAACATCTAAGGTGCTGCAGCTTGTGACATCTATCCAATAGTGCGCGTTACCAGCTCCCCTCGCTGACATCTATCGTAAACGTGTGCGGCGCACAGGGTTTCTTAACAAGGCGCAATCACAGACCCGATTGCTTGCCATTGGAAGACTTGCCGATGGCGTGCCTGCCGAATCTAGTTACTTTAGTCAACAACCACATGTTTCATTGGGGGTTTACTTAAATGACATGCAGGTTTTATAGTATCAAAAAAGAAAAGTTGTGGGATAAGAAATGCAGGGTGAGACATATCAAAACAATGTTTAGAATTTGAACATAAGAATCGTTCCTTTAAAAGAAATGACACCCAAGCTGCCCATTGGTACACCTCACCATCCGATGCGGCCATACATTTGCTGGTGGGATTAGAAACATCTACATCGTATCATAATGGGTATTCAACCTGTTAACCATTATGACATTAAGAAGTTAATTGACACGGTGTTCTTTTCATCTACGCTTTCATTAACGGTCATGTGACACGCCATTGTTACGGCGCGGCAGCCATCCATAGGTGAAATCGATCCTATACACATCATTCACCTCCAGTTAATGCGAACGCGCAACATGTCTTACGAATAGTTCGATTAACATTCCACGATTTCTAAGGCAAGATATCAACAGAAGATTTAGATTTACTACTTTCAGATGTGCCCTCATCGTTGAGCTGAAAGTTTGTGGGTTAACAACCTAAAGGAATGGCCAGATATCAGCAACAATGATATCAACCATTACCCCGGCAACAATAATAACAACCATTACCCCGGCAACAATGATATCAACCAGTGGAGTGGTTTGCCCGTCTGTTAATGTTGTTAACCAGTACTTCCATGAACTCAGTTCCCAATGCGCCCATATCTGCTTGCAAGATGATGTCTGTGAACCTCACAACTTGGAATACGATACCTTGCCCTGACTCTTTAAACGAAGTTCTTGTAACAACTGAGAAGCTTGCATATTCGGAGGAGAAAACCAGCAATTATTCAGACTCCCTTATATGGCATCAGATGAGAGCCTGACGGATTACAGCTTAACTAGTTCATGCTGTTCTGCATACTGACCAAGCCAATCCTACGCCTTCGCTTCTTCAACAAATTGTCTCCAAGCCCCAGTACTCTCCAAACAGAGCCGGTCTTGAAAGGGCGACGACACAAAAAAGCCACCACTGAGTATATTGACTTCATGTGGGTCACAGTGACTTCAGTATTCTGGCCTCTTGTCTGAGGCTGTCTATGGATCTACCGTATCTGGAAGCACATCCTGACGATGTGGTCTTTTGCACTTGTTGTGGTCATGGCCTTGTTGAGGTCAAATTCTCATTTTAATACAGGCATGTCTCCATTACTGAAATGGTAGAGGAAAAGGGCCCATTCTTATTATAGCCAGGTCCAGCATCAGCGTTAAGCAACCGGTCGCAAGTTAACTTTGTTGCCTGGACCACATGTGATTCAAATGTATGTAGAGTGTATCCTGATGAAGGTTGGCAGAGAAGAGTCCCACCAATAT
The DNA here is from genome assembly GCA_034190875.2 of Urechis unicinctus. Classification (NCBI taxonomy): domain Eukaryota; kingdom Metazoa; phylum Annelida; class Polychaeta; order Xenopneusta; family Urechidae; genus Urechis; species Urechis unicinctus. Next base: position 56,894,075 of record CM067357.1, on the reverse strand, counting down.
AGCAGCTGTTTTAGGAGGAGCATGTTATCCCCGCTCTGTCTAATTCTGATGCCAAAGTTGTTCCATCAGCTGTTTCAGTTCATTGCAAGCGCGGGAAGGAGAATTGAGGTGACATGGTTGGGTGTGACAATGACGATTGCATGTACCAGTGGTTTCACTGGAAATGTGTTGGTTTGAAGGATGCCCCGTGTACACAAAATGGTATTGTGTTGACTGTAAACCAAAATAGAAGGCTAGGTGTTATTTTTTTTATGAAGTTTTTGTTCTTACCCAGCATCAATCATTATCATAACCCTATATATATATATATAATATATATATATATATCTATATATATATATATATATATATATATATATATATATATATATATATATATATATATATATGCATATATATATATATATATATATATATATATATATATATATATAATATATATGTGTGTGTGTGGGTGTGTGTAATTGGGGGGTATAGACTATATGTATATCTGTAAAGATATATATATATCGATATATATGTATATATATACATATAGGCGTATATATTTATATCATTCATATATATGAGAGATAGGGAGATATATATAGATAGAGATATATATATATATATAGTATCTAGAGATATAATATATAGAGATCTCTCTAGAGAGATATATCTCTCTATATATATATATAATATATATATCTATATATATATATATATATATATATATATATATATATATATATATATATATCTATATATATATATATATATATATATATATATATATATGTATATATATATATTTAAGCAAGTGCTGGCATCCCAGACGAGCTGTCTGGTTTGCCTAAATTCTTGTTAGGCACAAAGTCAGGAGGGCTGGATCGATTACTGGCTTTCTTGTTTTGATAAACTTTAAGTTAACAAATACATAATAAACAACATATGGGTCCATTAAAACGGCCCTGGACAACATAGGTATTTTGAGGTGACGATTAATCATACTGCGCAATTGTCTCTAGCATTTCTACAGATTACAAGCGGTCTGAGCAGCTCAACATATAGTAGACTCCTAAAGTTTGGAATAAAAAAATGGCAGATATTTACCTTATGAAATGGTCGCAGCTTAATACTTCTCAGTGAAAAAGGTATATACAGCTCCGTATGTATAGTTAGTAAGGCAGGGTGTTTTATGAAATAAAAGTTGCTTTTAAATAATCACAGAAGCTGAGTATCTGTTATTGGACCCTCACTCTCCATGTGGGTATCGGCAAATTCATTATATTCAATGGAAAGGGCAGTGGATGCTACACCATTAATTGGATAATCCATTGATTGATGTGCAGCAATCCACTAGTTATCAGTGAAATCCTAAGCTACTCTCATTTGCTACTCCAGTAGCATCATGTTTAAATCGTCTGATAGCAATAGGACATCATCATATCCAAGCAAATCCGCTTGACCCCAACCGTTCAGAGTATAGTTCTTGTATGATATCTCAAGTATTCAGAGAACACTAAATCACTTTAACCAAGGAATATTCTTGACATGCATCATAAAAGCGTCCGATCCGTTTATAAGCATCATGAGCATTTCTGTTCAGTCTGCTGAATGGGCTAAGCTTCAGCCATTAGAGTATATGAATATGATATTTGAATAAACTAAGTGTTCAAAGTTTTAAAAAAGTTCAATGCTTGATTTCTCAGTGAATAATACATACATTTTAAAACTTTTTACATGTTCTAGAAATATAATTGTAAAATTTGTACTTATTTTATGTAAGTGTAAAGTAAGCATCATTTGAAAAGTTCTAGCAGGTCGAAAACTGCATTTTGCCAAATTCAATAGTTAAATTTCAAAAAAAAAAATGATGGCTTATAATATCGGTTAAATAGTCATAATAATTCGCTCAGTTTTTGTCATAAACAGCGCAAATAAAATCCTCTAATTTTATTGATATCGACGACGTCACTTCTGGTTCCGAATGCATTAATTTTACCCTGAAAGTAAAATCTGTAGTTAGTGCAGTATCTGAGTTGTTAATGGTTGTATCGTAAATTGGTTTTTAATCGAAGGAAGCCCATTTCATTCTGAAAATATAACTAATTACCATTGATTGTAAATTATCTATAGTTGTCTCACAAGTAAGCTTGAAATACATATATTGACAACTGCAGTCTTGTTTTTGAAGAATGTTAGAATTGTAAGACGCACTCCTCACAGACTGATTGCGGGTAATGACTTGCGAGAGGAGTACTTTGAATCAATCACTCATCAATATCCCTGTTGTGTGCATTATATATGTGACTTCTCGAACGTGCTTTTATTAACACGGGAGATACCGCATTGCACTGTAGTGTCTCTTGTAAGTATCCATCGTTTTAATTTTTGGCGCAGAACCACCTTCAATCTTGGCCTAAAATAGTAATCTTAAGCCATGATGTTACTGAACCTGGTTCTTGCGGCTCTATGCTTTTATAGCTACTACCAATGTCCCATCTCTAGGGACCGTTAGTAACATCCACGAGTCATCCTCTAAGGAAATTCCACAGGACCCATCAGGGTTTCCCTAGCCTAAAATGCTTTGTGTTTCGCTTTAAAGACAATCTGGTAGGGATCTGCCTTTTTCATTGAATTTTGAGATTCCAACAGGATTGGCACCTTATGCTTCATACCAACATCCCTGCACTGTGATAGACAAGCGACTGAAGGTAGAATGATACATACCCACATACTGTACATACGTCAAAAAATTTGAAATACCCGCTCCACGCCTTTGTAAGCTGCTACATTATGACCTCTGCTAGTTGTGGCTCTAAGTACAAGGCATGTAATCCACTGCTGCGTTTTCTTTGATCAAACTCTTCTAGTCATTTCCTTCATATAATATGTAGGATATATCTACATTATGAAAACTTTTGGATCAAGGAATATTTCTGACGGAATATCATGAACCAAATTTATTCCAAAAATTTAATGAACGCTGATAAACTAAGAATAATGACTAGCTTCGAGGCAGGTTGGATAGTTTACCAGGGGAAATCTCCCACTCGCGGAAGGAAAACTTCTGCTCTTAGATGGCAGGCGTCTTGTCTTGTGTCTTCCTGTTATCCTACATTGAATCACACATCTGATCAGCATGGACCATCTCGGCTAAATCTAAACTCATTTCATTTGTTATTCCAACAGAACAAACTATGCGCTCTGGATAAAAAAAATATCAATGGCAACGACAATTTGATGACAGCACTAGATAGAAATGTTAATGCAACCCTTTTTCAAATATAGCGGTGGCAACATCCAATTCTTGGAGCAGTATCATTCATAATGTGTGTGCATTCCTGGTACCGATTGATGCATGTAACCAGTAAGATAGCATATGACATTTGAAGATTCGGACACTTATGTCAGTTGACGTAATAAGTCGTTTTATTTGGATAGAGGGAAGTACAATATCTCAAACACTTCATTTCGAAATAACACATAAACAAAAACATATTCTACCACAAAGAAAACATATATAATTTGTCAATATCCGTTGGTCTGACAGAGGTTAAACTTTCTCTGACAGATGGCACTAAGGGGAATGGCTATGGCAAAAGTAGACCCCAGTAAGCCGCACGCTGCGGTAATTATGAATCCGATAGAGTAGTCTTGAGTCAAATCTAATATGTAGCCTGTACACAGCCATTGAAATAGGGTATTGCATTGAGATTTGACAATAACGGGACTGAGTAAACGATGAGAATTTTTGTAATGTTTGTACTACGCCCACGGCGAAAATTAATCAAAGCACCTACCTACTAATGGTATGGCTACCAGAGCTCCCATACCGTGGAATATCATGACCAGAGCTTGAGCACGGGCAAATTTGACGATACCTAATAAGTCTACGATCACAGTTGGCATAATTGAAGTAAAGCATCCTGAAACAACATTATAAGTGATATTCAATGCAGAGAATTCGACAAGACATCACTAAATGCATTCGATTGTAGGGCTTTGATAATTAATACAACGTTGATTGGAGAATCGCCTACCCTTGCCAATACCTACTCCTACACAAGCAATAGCTATCCATGGAAAGGCGACAGCTAAAGTGTAAAACATGACAGTGGCTACCAAGAATGCTCCTATGGAATACAGCAGCAGTCTGTTGACACATTTCATGTTGCCTATGAATCCACATGCGATTCTTGCAACTAATTCCGACGCGCCAATTATTGTGGGCAGCGCTGAAGCTGTTTGTCGGTCAATACCATAGAACACGGCTCGACTTGGTGTGTGCATTATGAACGCTGAAAAAGGCATTGGCACTAACAAAGCACTGATACACAATAGCAGGAACTTGATATCTTTCATTATGGCCACGTCACTTAGTTTGTCTTTTATTTCTCTCCAAAGTTTGGTGCCAGGCGTCAAATGCTGTTGTTCCTCATTGGCGATCGCCGAAGCATTTAAAACTGGCTTGCAGTATTTGGATATTGGTCGGAAGAACAGCGACAATACGGTGATGTGTAGAAAAATACCAGCTTCAATCATCATGGTACCTCGCCAGCCGTATGTATCTATGAGGAACTGGGTGAGAGGACCAGAGATTAGGGTTCCGACAGACAGTCCCGCCGAGAAAATTCCCCGAGGACGACACCGTGTAGACCGGAACAGCACTGTCTTTATTCTTAACCACCATCCAACACATGAAGTGGACGTTATGATTTTTAGTGAGGGCTTCATAATGCAACATCCCCCTTCTTTTAAGAAATCATCAATGACAGACATTATGTAAGTTGCTTGTCTGCAGTCACAAACAAAAAGGTAGCAGTCTGCCTGTTACAATAAAATGACATACAATTTAAGTCTAGTCCCAAGTTGACATTCATACAAAACAATACTATCTGGTTCTGCTACAATATGAATATGTATTTAGATTAAATATCTTCTATGAGACGACGTGGAGGCATGACATTTCGCTTGGGGACGTGGTGTAGGTATTGTAGTATTTCCACTTTTCTGTATCGCAGGTGAGGAGACTGTTGCGTTGTGATTCACTTTACTAGTAGGCGTGGAGATGGGATCAGGTACGGGGCTATCCTGTGTTGGCTGTAGAGTAGGTGGGGCAACTATCGGTGCAGCTGGTGGTGACGGAGTTGGGCTTGTGTAAGTGTCAGTGGCTATGGGTCGAGGTCGCAGCAATATTCTGTTGCGTTTTAGAGGGCGACCTGTCGTGCGGCATAGCACTGTATAGGAACGTGGTTCGGGGCCAATTCCAATAACCTTACCGGGGAGCCAGTTTTTACGTGCCACATCCTGGTAGTAAACGGGCTGGTTGATGTCAAGCTCATCAAGGGTTTTGCTCTGGCTGTTGTAACGCATTTCAGATTTCTGATGGGCTAGCTGTCTAGCTGCAGTTATGTCATGGGCGTTGCCTTGATGGTAGACTGGTAGGTTGAAGTTAATTTTCCTTTGGAAAATGAGTTCAGCTGGTGAGGGGATTTTAGGGCCTAAAGGGGTTGTTCGATACACAAGAATAGCTTTGTCGGTTTCCTCAGGTGACTTCTTAATGAGGGCTTTCATGCTCCGGACCATGCGTTCAATAAAACCGTGTGAACGAGGATGGTGAGGGGAGCTGGTGACATGAGCTATTCCATAGTTGTTTGTCATTGCCTGGTAAGCACTGCCTATAAACTGTGGACCGTTGTCCGAGATGATGGTGTCTGGACAACCAAACATTGAAAATACATGACTGGTAATAGCAGCTACGTGACGGCTGGAAGTGTCACGTCCAAGGCATTCAACAATCGGGTATTTCGAGTGGTAGTCTGCTATGATGAGATAGTTCTCATCATTCAGTGTGAAGAGATCTGAGCCAATTGTATGCCAGGGATATGGTGGAACGGTTGTAATAACGGGTTCCATTGGCTCTTTACTCTGCGATGCCTGGTGCTTTTGACAAATGGCGCATTGTGATATTATGCCCTCGATGTCAGAGTTGATCCCGGGCCAGTACACGCTACCTCTAGCGCGCATCTGACAGCGGATAATCCCTTGGTGACCAGTGTGGATGTCAGTTAGATATTGGTCATGGAGGATCTCTGGGATCAGCAGTTGACTTCCCTTCAGAATGAGACCATTTTCAATGCTTAGTTCGTCTCGGAAAGGCCAATAAGGATGAATGCTGTGGTGGACGTCTCTTTGGCGTCCGGGAAATCCTTGGATAATGTATTTTGACAGGCGATTGAGTGTCTCGTCATTTGTTATTGCTTCACGAAGCTCATCGAGTCGTCTGTTGCTGAATTGAACGAAGCATACCTTAATATTCAGTTCAATGTGCTCATCAGCACTAGACTTTGGGAGTCGAGAAAGGCTGTCCGCTAGAATCATCTCTTTGCCAGGTCTGTATTTTATCTCGTAGTCATAGCGTTGCAACCTCAACAGCATACGCTGCAGACGGGCTGGGGCAGATGTGAGTGCTTTGGCTGAGATCATCTCCAGTGGACGGTGATCTGACTCGATGGTAAATGGTTTGCCGTACAAATATGTGTGAAAGCGTTCTGCTCCAAATACACATGCAAGTAGCTCTCTTTCTATGTTTGCGTACCGCTTTTCGGTGTCAGACAAACTTTTTGAGGCAAACGAGATTGGGTGACCATCTTGAATGAGTGCGGCGCCGAGGGCTTCTTGACTCGCATCAACTTGCAATACAGCTGGCTTGGTTGGATCAAAGTATGAGAGCAATCCAGCTCTACTAATGAGCTGTTTAAGTTGGCTGAAAACTGCTTGATGCTCTGGATGCCACTGGAATTCTTCTGTAGTAGCTGTCTCAATGGTCCTGTAACGTTACTCAGCTTAGGGATATACGGAGCAAGGTATGTGACCATTCCAAGGAATGACTGGAGTTCTGAGACGTTTGCTGGGGGCTTTAGGTCGATGATAGCCTGCACTTTGCTTGGATCAGGCTTGACCCCTGACTCCCCGTAGATGTTGCCGAAGAAGCATACTTCGTCTTGGTTGATTTTACATTTCTCTGCATTGAAGACAAGACCACATTTGCGAGCACGTTCCATCAACTGATGGAGATTGCGGTTGTGATCAGCTTGGTCAACACCGAACACAGTGATGTCATCTGCAATGGATATGACGCCAGGCAGTCCATCGAGTATCTGATCCATTGCCTTTTGGAAGACGTCTTGGCTAGTTTTCAAGCCGAATGGGAGCCTTTGGAAACAGAACCTTCCAAATGGACTGTTGAACGTAGTGAGGTGTTGACTGGCATCATCTAACTGCACGCTCCAATAGCCAGACTTGGCATCCAGTTTGCTAAACACTTTGGCGCCCTTGAGTCTGTGTGTGACCTCTTCAAGTGTGGGGGTGCGGTGCTGACCCCTCTTTAGCGCCTTATTGATGTCTTTCGGATCCAAACAAATGCGGAGAGACCCGTTTGGTTTTTGAACATATGTTATGCTCGAGACCCAGTCTGTAGGTTCACTCACTGGGCGGATGACATCTGGGTCCAGCATTCTGTCAAGCTCAGAGCGGATTTGAGATTGGAGCTGGATTGGAGCTCTTCTTGGCGCATGGATTACAGGACAAGCATCCTCCTTGAGGATTAGTGAATGCTCTCCTTTGAATTTACCCAAGCCTGTGAATCGGTCAGGGTACATGGACTTGACGTCACTCAGCTTTCTAAGGTTTGCAGTGTCAGTCTGGAGAGATATGGTACAGTTCATGGTCACCAGACTGAGAGCTTCGCAAGTTTCCAATCCAAAAATTACAGGACCTGGTGTGTCAGTTACATAAAATTTTGTTGCTTGCCACTGGCTGTCCGCGTAACGACACGGGATGGTAAGTGTACCGTACTGACGAATCGGAGTGCCATTGTATGCAGTGAGTTTGGCGTCACTTTTAACTAAGGTTGTTGGCAGTCCATCTTCATTTACATGCGATGGGTATATATTGCGGAACGTTCGCAGAGGCAGGATATTCCCTTGAGCACCTGTATCCACTTTACCTCGTAGATTTGTCTTCTTGTTGGGGTATGCCTCAATGCACAACATTGCAAATGCTTTGTCCCGGCTTACTGTTGAAATGGAGAGAGTGTCGAATGTGCACTTTTCAAACTGTGGGTCATCCTGATTCTCAACACAAACAGAGTGTACATCAGGCTTCTGCTTCTGTTTGTTATACTTTGAAGTACTGTACTTTATTGAGCTACTGCGATGTCCTTGCGTAGAACTGTGTGCAGCAGTACTGCGACAAACTTTTCCCCAATGACCAACTTTTAAGCATTTATTGCATTTCTGGTCGCGAGCGGGACATTCCTCCCGACGGTGTCTAGTCCCACCACAAAAGTGGCATGTGTTCCTTGAGGTCGATTCAGCATGTGGAATCGGTCCTTTCCTTTGGTTGTTTCGCTTTTGATGGATGCTATCCACCTTCGTAGCCTGCCCAAACTGATTGAGTTGTTGTTGTGTGGCCTCGTATGTTCGAGCACAGTCAAGAACTTTGTCAAGTGTCAACTTCTCTGGATCGTGGTCTAGTAGCTTTTTACGAACGGGGTTGTGCACAGTGCCAATAATGATTTGGTCGATCAGCATGTCCTCGAGAGCAGCCTCGAATTTACACTTCCGTGCTTGCACCTTAAGACGAGTTGTAAAGGTGTCAATGGGCTCAGCTGACTGTTGACGAATGTCGCGAAATTGAAAACGGGCAAGTCTATAGTTAGCCTTGGGCTCAAAATAGTCTTGGAATGCCTGCCACACTGACTCTGGCGTTTTCTTCTGCTCTACTGTCAGATGAGACCAGTTGTCGTAGACTTCTAAAGCATTGGGTCCCAACCACAGTAGGATGTAGTTGACAATTTCGTGACCTGTTTTGTTACTGTACGTAGGAGTCGACAACAACAGTTTCACAATAACGCTTGAATGAGCGAAACTGATGAGGCAAATCGTCACTGTCCCAGTTGAATGAGGGCAACTTGATACCGGCTAGATCGTTTGAGTGCACGTAGTGCACGCTTGCTGCTGGGTTTGATTCCGACATGATTTGGCGGGCGATAAACTGCACACTGTCACTGACGCGATGCAATTATTTACCACAACGTCCAACACGATCACTAGACCTGATATTGTCACATGTAGAAGCTTACTTGCGATTTGCACTTTGTGCTCGTTTTGTTGCTCGACATTCCAACACCACAGTCACACAATCCGTCGCCGACCATGTGCGTTTGAGCGGGGTCGTTGAGGAGGTGAATTGCTCGGTTCACTGAAATCCGGTGTCACTGACCTCAAGACGACAGTTGTTTCCACTGCTGACTAGCGGAAGATAAAAACACTGTTTTTAATCACTATGGGTCGTTTTAGATCTCACTTGCTGCCACCATGTTATGTTATGTCCAAATAACTATATTGAGAAACACACACACGAGGACGACACCGTGTAGACCGGAACAGCACTGTCTTTATTCTTAACCACCATCCAACACATGAAGTGGACGTTATGATTTTTAGTGAGGGCTTCATAATGCAACAAACATGACACATCTTCATTACCAGTGATATAGATAATCGATCATGAGAAGTTATAAATGCAGATCATCAACTGAAAGCATTTACCTGCTATAAAGCCATATGTGATGATAATCATAACGCCATTGGTGGCAAAGGAACTCAGAATAAAACCCAGACTAAGACAAATGCCGGCCACAAATGCCACAATCCTAGAACCATACATATCTACCATGATGCTTGTCGTAATCGCTGTTCACAATGCAAATGAAATGCAAAATAAAAACCTGAATATCACCAAGTGTTGTAATGCAGAAATAATTAAAATATCAAGCTCGACAATCAATGGTCACCATTTATGATAATAGCAATGTAAATAGACGATCAGGAAATGGTCATGATCATTGTTCACGATGCATATGAACTAAGTCAATCATAATGAGTCGTAATTAAACGTAACAATACAAAACGCTAATTTGCTAATTGAGGAGCTTCATGGACGCACATTAAAGCACATTAGTCATGTCAAATGGTGGTCGATGTTCATCGATTTAAAGGTAAATAAAGATGGAAATTCGAATGTTATGTCAACAGAGAGGGGCGTCGTTTATCCTGACTTAAAGGCGGATCAGAAGTACAGAGTTTGCAAGTGAGAGAAATAATGTTGTTCTATTAATACGACGAAAATACATGAACAGCCTCTACCTAATTCGTATTATATCAACCTACAAGATGCGTTGCATAGCATTGCTCAAACATCATATATAATGCAACAAAGGTACTTACTTGAAATATTGCCCACAAACACAAATATGGCTCCAACCCACCCAATGGGTCCCGCTTGGCCTCCAAACTGAGTCACAAGATCCACGTAAAAGATTCCAAAGGATCCAAAAGAGAGTCCCAATGCAATCTGGATAAAGATACTCATCACCAAAATCACCCACCCCCACCCGCCATCCAAAGCTCTCCGCGGTGTCGCTCCACCTTCAGCATCATCACCAGCAGATGGCAGTGAACGCAGACTTCCTGTGATGTCGACAGCAGGCTCCGGGAAGATAATACCACTGCCGAGTACATTCTGGTTGACTCGGATGCTCTGATTAGAGCAAGTAGAGGACTTGCAAAGAGACGTTTTCCTGGGTTTCATGGCCGCCATTCTCTGCACGCTTTACAACACAATAGCATTCAATGTTTTGTTGAATGGTACGAAGTCCGTTGTGTGCAACTAGTCATTTATAAAGTCTTCTTATATCGGTGTAGCGTCATTCATCCTACCAACCAGATCAGGGGCCGTATCCATAAAGAAACTTAAGTCCGCAAACTCAGGTTTTTGAGACGGCAAGCGTGCTCAACTCTGAGTCAGCTAGGTAGCTGACTTAAGTTCGCTAGCTCAAGCTTAAAAATGGCGGTCCAACGGTAATGTTTCCAGAAAAATGTTTTTTACAGATCTAAATGAAGAACAATTCTTTTCAGAAAAATTTTACGGGCTCGCTTAGTATGCGTTCGATTTTTATGACACACCAATTTTTATCGGGATATTTGAACTATTTACGCAGCAAGTTGTTTTCGTAAAAACGAAGCGGGGAATTCTTCACAAACAAACGGGTCGCTTAGGAGAGCCTGTTATTTCCTGGAAAGTGAGGCAGCTTGCAGTAGTCTAGCTAAGCCTATAGCGATTCTGCCTACAATAAGAGCGGTTTTCTCATCCTCGTGCACCTTTCCTATGGCCACGCTGCTTGGAAGGCCTGGAGAGGGGACTCCAATATCTCCCATTTCCGGTTCCACTGGAGGTCAAAGCTTCCTCTAGCTGGAAGAACAGGAATCTCGTTGAGATCACTATTGCTCCCGATCACTATTGCTCCATCCTGGTCCTGCCGTATAAAATCAATATGCAGCTTGCCACCCTCGGCGGGGAGAACACGGCTTACTCCCCAGACGGATTTTGTGTCCTCCCGGTTCAGTCTGGTGGTGATCTCCTCTGTCCTCCTGGAGACCCAAGTCAGGAGGGGATTGCGCTGCTCGAAATAAAGTGTCCTTACACTCGGATGCCATGGAGGATTATCCCGCCCCAGTACAAACCTCAGATTCTGCTTGGGCTTCACCACAGTCCGCCAGCAACCATCAGGGTGTTTGTGGACTGTGTTTTCCGGGTGTGCGCCTACGAGGACCTGGGGAGGGCTGGAGCGTACAACTTGGAGTACCATTATAAGGACAGGAAGAAGTACAAGGAGACGGTTGCTTGGGGGTACACAACCATCAAAGACATAGTTGATGAGGGGGACTATGCCGCAAACGGTAAGTTTGACACCATCCTCGGCTGCTATCTGAATCACCACGGCCCCTGGATGGGCAGGCCGATAAAGATTCCAGAAAGACCAACTGGAGCTTTCTTCTGCTGGAATCTCTTTAAGATGAGAGTGACAACAATTCGCCCAGATCCAGCCTTTATTGAGAAGAACAAACCTAAGGTGTCTCAGTTCATGGAAGACCTCGAACGGGTGAAGAAGGGAACTTACAGCGACGGTCGCAGATATTTCTCACTCGATGACCTCTATGGTGACTAACTACTGGTGTGGCACTGGAGAAGATCGGCTGGAAGGGCTGGCTGACACTGTAGTATAGGAAGTGGAAGTGCGCTCGCACCCCAGTCTGGCTCATTTTCTGTATGTGAGTCCATTTGGAAACTGCACTCGTACCCCCACTCTCTATACTTCTAGCACGTATCCCATAGTAATACCCTATATTGTTGTTGCTAAAGGCAGATCCTCCGGTTGGCACACTTGATCATCGTATATTGCCGAGGCCTGGCCCGCCGAGAGATTGTTCACCTGCTAGCCCCACGCCGCTTCCGCTGCTCTCTGAAGTTGGTGCGTAGTGAGTTGTACCATACCTCAAACAAGAGAGCAAATAATAGTAATTTTTTTTCATATGAGTATTAAGAGGGTATATATTGAAAACTTTTTTAGTCTCTCTTAGCACCGACATTTTTATCACTGAGCATTGAATTGAATTTCTATTTTGATCGTGTAGATTGTAAGCGTCTGCGCTATGCATTATTACTTTAGTCAACAACCACATGTTTCATTGAGGTTTACTTAAATGACATGCAGGTTTTATAGTATCAAAAAAGAAAAGTTGTGGGATAAGAAATGCAGGGTGCGACATATCAAACTAATGTTTGGAATTTGAACATAAGAATCGTTCCTTAAGAAGAAATGACACCCAATCTGCCCATTGGTACATCTCACCATCCGATGCGGCCATACATTTGCTGGTGGGATTAGAAACATCTACATCGTATCATAATGGGTATTCAACCTGTTAACCATTATGACATTAAGAAGTTTATTGACACGGTGTTCTTTTCATCTACGCTTTCATTAACGGTCATGTGACACGCCATTGTTACGGCGCGGCAGCCATCCATAGGTGAAATCGATCCTATACACATCCTTCACCTCGTGTTAATGCGAACGCGCAACATGTCTTACGAATAGTTAGATAAACTTTCCACGATTTCTAAGGCAAGATATCAACAGAAGATTTAGATTTACTACTTTCAGATGTGCCCTCATCGTTGAGCTGAAAGTTTGTGGGTTAACAACCTAAAGGAATGGCCAGATATCAGCAACAATGATATCAACCATTACCCCGGCAACGATAATATCGACCATTACCCCGGCAACAATGATATCAACCATTACCCCGTCAACAATGATAACAACCATTACCCCGGCAACAATGATATCAACCAGTGGAGTGGTTTGCCCGTCTGTTTATGTTGTTAACCAGTACTTCCATGAACTCAGTTCCCAATGCGCCCATATCTGCTTGCAAGATGATGTCTTGAACCTCACAACTTGGAATACGATACCTTGCCCTGACTCTTTAAACAAAGTTCTTGTTACAACTGAGAAGCTTGCATATTCGGAGGAGAAAACCAGCCATTATTCAGACTCCCTTATATGGCATCAGATGAGAGCTTGACGGATTACAGCTTAACTAGTTCATGCTGTTCTGCATATTGACCAAGCCAATCCTACGCCTTCGCTTCTTCAACAAATTGTCTCCAAGCCCCAGTACTCTCCAAACAGACCGGTCTTGAAAGGGCGACGACACAAAAAAGCCACCACTGAGTATATTGACTTCATATGGGGTCACAGTGACTTCATGTGGGGTCACAGTGACTGCATGTGGGGTCACAGTGATTTCATGTGGGGTCACAGTTACTTCAGTATTCTGGCCTCTTGTCTGAGGCTGTCTATGGATCTACCGTATCTGGAAGCACATCCTGACGATGTGGTCTTTTGCACTTGTTGTGGTCATGGCCTTGTTGAGGTCAAATTCTCATTTCAATACAGGCATGTCTCCATTACTGAAATGGTAGAGGAAAAGGGCCCATTCTTATTATAGCCAGGTACAGCATCAGCGTTATGCAACCGGTCGCAAGTTTATTAACTTTGTTGCCTGGACCACATGTGATTCAAATGTATGTAGAGTGTATCCTGATGAAGGTTGGCAGAGAAGAGTCCCACCGATATAGCAGCCGTTTTAGGAGGAGCATGTTATCCCCGCTCTGTCTAATTCTGATGCCAAAGTTGTTCCATCAGCTGTTTCAGTTCATTGCAAGCGCGGGAAGGAGAATTGAGGTGACATGGTTGGGTGTGACAATGACGATTGCATGTACCAGTGGTTTCACTGGAAATGTGTTGGTTTGAAGGATGCCCCGTGTACACAAAATGGTATTGTGTTGACTGTAAACCAAAATAGAAGGCTAGGTGTTAAATATATAAATATATATTCATTTTTTTTATGAAGTTTTTGTTCTTACCTAGCATCGGATTTCAGCCTAACTAGTCCATGCATAACATATATATACCATGATATATATATATATATATGATATATATATATATATATATATATATATATATATATGATATATATATATATATATATATGTGGGTACAGTGTGTGTGTGTGTGGTGTGTCTGAGGTGTCTATGGGTCTACTGTATCTGGATGTACATCCTGACGATGTGGTATATGTATAAATATATATCTGTATTCATATATATATAGGTCAATATATCATTTATACAGGCATGTCTCATTATATATATATATATATAGGACCCATATATATATATATATATATATAGCATCTATATATATATGCAATATATATATATATATATCTATATGCCTATATATATATATATATATAATATATATATATATATATATATATATATATATATCTATATATATCCAACATAGTTGTCATATATATATGCATTTAAGCAAGTGCTGGCATCCCAGACGAGCTGTCTGGTTTGCCTAAATTCTTGTTAGGCACAAAGTCAGGAGGGCTGGATCGATTACTGGCTTTCTTGTTTCGATAAAAACTACTTTAAGTTAACAAATGCATAATAAACACATAAGGGTCCATTAAAACGGCCCTGGACAACATAGGTATTTTGAGGTGACGATTAATCATGCTGCGCAATTGTCTCTAGCATTTCATAAATCTACAGATTACAAGCGGTCTGAGCAGCTCAACATATAGTAGACTCCTAAAGTTTGGAATAAAAAAATGGCAGATATTTACCTTATGAAATGATCGCAGCTTAATACTTCTCAGTGAAAAAGGTATATACAGCTCCGTATGTATAATCACAGAAGCTGAGTATCTGTTATTGGACCCTCACTCTCTATGTGGGTATCGGCAAATTCATTATATTCAATGGAAAGGGCAGTGGATGCTACACCATTAATTGGATAATCCATTGATTGATGTGCAGCAATCCACTAGTTATCAGTGAAATCCTAAGCTACTCTCATTTGCTACTCCAGTAGCATCATGTTTAAATCGTCTGATAGCAATAGGACATCATCATATCCAAGCAAATCCGCTTGACCCCAACCGTTCTTGTATGATATCTCAAGTATTCAGAGAACACTAAATCACTTTAACCAAGGGATATTCTTGACATGCATCATAAAAGCGTCCGATCCGTTTATAAGCATCATGAGCATTTCTGTTCAGTCTGCTGAATGGGCTAAGCTTCAGCCATTAGAGTATATGAATATGATATTTGAATAAACTAAGTGTTCAAAGTTTTAAAAAAGTTCAATGCTTGATTTCTAAGTGGATAATGCATACTTTTTACATGTTCTAGAAATATAATTGTAAAATTTGTACTTATTTTATGTAAGTGTAAAGTAAGCATCATTTGAAAAGTTCTAGCAGGTCGAAAACTGCTTTTTGCCAAATTCAATAGTTAAATTTCAAAAAAAATTCTGATGGCTTATAATATCGGTTAAATAGTCATAATAATTCGCTCAGTTTTTGTCATAAACAGCGCAAATAAAATCCTCTAATTTTATTGATATCGACGACGTCACTTCTGGTTCCGAATGCATTAATTTTACCCTGAAAGTAAAATCTGTAGTTAGTGCACGTATCTTAGTTGTTAATGGTTGTATCGTAAATTGGTTTTTAATCGAAGGAAGCCCATTTCATTCTGAAAATATAACTAATTATCATTGATTGTAAATTATCTATAGTTGTCTCACAAGTAAGCTTGAAATACATATATTGACAACTGCAGTCTTGTTTTTGAAGAATGTGTTTTATTGTAAAACGCACTCCTCACATACTCACAAAATGACTTGCGAGATTTCTACTTTGAATCAATCACATATCAATATCCCTGTTGTGTGCATTATATATGTGACTTCTCGAAAGTGCTTATTATTAACACGGGAGATACCGCATTGCACTGTAGTGTCTCTTGTAAGTATCCATCGTTTTAATTTTTGGCGCAGAACCACCTTCAATATTGGCCTAAAATAGTAATCTTAAGCCATGATGTTACTGAACCTGGTTCTTGTGGCTCTATGCTTTTATAGCTACTACCAATGTCCCATCTCTAGGGACCGTTAGTAACATCCACGAGTCATCCTCTAAGGAAATTTCACAGGACCCATCAGGGTTTCCCTAGCCTAAAATGCTTCTGTGTTTCGCTTTAAAGACAATCTGGTGGGGATCCGCCTTTTTCATTGAATTTTGAGATTCCAACAGGATCGGCACCTTATGCTTCATACCAACATCCCTGCACTGTGATAGACAATTAATGCGTAACAAGCGACTTAAGGTAGAATGATGCAGTACCAACATACTGTACATACTCAAAAAATTTAAAATACCCGCTCCACGCCTTTGTAAGCTGCTACATTATGACCTCTGCTAGTTGTGGCTCTATGTACAAGGCATGTTATCTGCTGTTGATTTTTCTTTGATCAAACTCTTCTAGTCATTTTCTTCATATAATATGTAGGATATATCTTTATTGTGAAAACGTTTGGATCAATAGGAATATTTCTGACGGAAAATCATAAACCAAATTTATTCCAAAAATTAAATGAACGCTGATAAACTAAGAGTAATGAATAGCTTAATGACTAGATATTTTCGATAGGCATACAAATGTACGGAGTGAGTCTGCATAGTTTACCAGGGGAAATCTCACACCCACGGGAGGAAAACTTATGCTCTTAGATGGCAGGCATCTTGTCTTGTGTCTTCCTGTTATCCTACATTGAACCACACATCAGATCAGCATGGACCATCTCGGCTCAATCTAAAGTCATTTCATTTGTTATTCCAACAGAACAAACTATGCGCTCTGGATAAAAAAAATATCAATGGCAACGACAATTTGATGACAGCACTAGATAGAAATGTTAATGCAACCCTTTTTCAAATATAGCGGTGGCCACATCCAATTCTTGGAGCAGTATCATTCATAATGTGTGTGCATTCCTGGTACCGATTGATGCATGTAACCAGTAAGATAGCATATGACATTTGAAGATTCGGACACTTATGTCAGTTGACGTAATAAGTCGTTTTATTTGGATAGAGGGAAGTACAATATCTCAAACACTTCATTTCGAAATAACACATAAACAAAAACATATTCTACCACAAAGAAAACATATATAATTTGTCAATATCCGTTGGTCTGACAGAGGTTAAACTGTCTCTGACAGATGGCACTAAGGGGAATGGCTATGGCAAAAGTAGACCCCAGTAAGCCGCACGCTGCGGTAATTATGAATCCGATAGAGTAGTCTTGAGTCAAATCTAATATGTAGCCTGTACACAGCCATTGAAATAGGGTATTGCATTGAGATTTGACAATAACGGGACTGAGTAAACGATGAGAATTTTTGTAATGTTTGTACTACGCCCACGGCGAAAATTAATCAAAGCACCTACCTACTAATGGTATGGCTACCAGAGCTCCCATACCGTGGAATATCATGACCAGAGCTTGAGCACGGGCAAATTTGACGATACCTAATAAGTCTACGATCACAGTTGGCATAATTGAAGTAAAGCATCCTGAAACAACATTATAAGTGATATTCAATGCAGAGAATTCGACAAGACATCACTAAATGCATTCGATTGTAGGGCTTTGATAATTAATACAACGTTGATTGGTGAATCGCCTACCCTTGCCGATACCTACTCCTACACAAGCAACAGCTATCCATGGCAAGGTGACAGCTAATGGGTAAAACATGACGACAGTAGCCACCAAGAATGCTCCTATGGAATACAGCAGCAGTCTGTTGACACACTTCATGTTGCCTATGAATCCACATGCGATTCTTGCAACTAATTCCGACGCGCCAATTATTGTGGGCAGCGCTGAAGCTGTTTGTCGGTCGATACCATAGAACACGGCTCGACTTGGTGTGTGCATCATGAACGCTGAAAAAGGCATTGGCACTAAACAAAGCACTGATACACAATAGCAGGAACTTGATATCTTTCATTATGGCCACGTCACTTAGTTTGTCTTTTATTTCTCTCCAAAGTTTGGTGCCAGGCGTCAAATGCTGTTGTTCCTCATTGGCGATCGCCGAAGCATTTAAAACTGGCTTGCAGTATTTGGATATTGGTCGGAAGAACAGCGACAATACGGTTATGGGTAGAAAAATACCAGCTTCAATCATCATGGTACCTCGCCAGCCGTATGTATCTATGAGGAACTGGGTGAGAGGACCAGAGATTAGGGTTCCGACAGACAGTCCCGCCGAGAAAATTCCCGTTGCCACGGCTCGGTGGCGGTCAAAGTATTGCTGGACGATGACAATACAAGCTAAGAATACAGATCCATAACCGAGTCCTGAAGCGGAATAAATCATAGTTCGGCATCAGAGTCAACATGACACATCTTCATTACCAGTGATATAGATAATCGATCATGAGAAGTTATAAATGCAGATCATCAACTGAAAGCATTTACCTGCTATAAAGCCATATGTGATGATAATCATAACGCCATTGGTGGCAAAGGAACTCAGAAAAAAACCCAGACTAAGACAAATGCCGGCCACAAATGCCACAATCCTAGAGCCATACATATCTACCATGATGCTTGTCGTAATCGCTGTTCACAATGCAAATGAAATGCAAAATAAAAACCTGAATATCACCAAGTGTTGTAATGCAGAAATAATTAAAATATCAAGCTCGACAATCAATAGTCACCATTTATGATAATAGCAATGTAAATAGACGATCAGGAATGGTCATGATCATTGTTCACGATGCATATGAACTAAGTCAATCATAATGAGTCGTAATTAAACGTAACAATACAAAACGCTAATTTGCTAATTGGGGAGCTTCATGGACGCACATTAAAGCACATTAGTCATGTCAAATGGTGGTCGATGTTCATCGATTTAAAGGTAAATAAAGATGGAAATTCGAATGTTATGTCAACAGAGAGGGGCGTCGTTTATCCTGACTTAAAGAAGGATCAGAAGTACAGAGTTTGCAAGTGAGAGAAATAATGTTGTTCTATTAATACGACGAAAATACATGAACAGCCTCTACCTAATTCGTATTATATCGACCTACAAGATGCGTTGCATAGCATTGCTCAAACATCATATATAATGCAACAAAGGTACTTACTTGAAATATTGCCCACAAACACAAATATGGCTCCAACCCACCCAATGGGTCCCGCTTGGCCTCCAAACTGAGTCACAAGATCCACGTACAAGATTCCAAAGGATCCAAAAGAGAGTCCCAATGCAATCTGGATAAAGATACTCATCACCAAAATCACCCACCCCCACCCGCCATCCAAAGCTCTCCGCGGTGTCGCTCCACCTTCAGCATCATCACCAGCAGATGGCAGTGAACACAGACTTCCTGTGATGTCGACAGCAGGCTCCGGGAAGATAATACCACTGCCGAGTACATTCTGGTTGACTCGGATGCTCTGATTAGAGCAAGTAGAGGACTTGCAAAGAGACGTTTTCCTGGGTTTCACGGCCGCCATTCTCTGCACGCTTTACAACACAATAGCATTCAATGTTTTGTTGAATGGTACGAAGTCCATTGTGTGCAACTAGTCATTTATAAAGTCTTCTTATATCGGTGTAGCGTCATTCATCCTACCAACCTTTTCCAGGTTCACTCAGTAAGACCTGCCTCAGACGTCAGGATAAAACACGAGTAATTCTTACTGAGAGATAGCCGTAACCGAATGCGCGTGAACGATACATGAGTTCCAATTATACACGATAATTACACAAATGTACATATGAAGAATAATTTTTGCCCTGGCTCGTGATTATTTAGCAATTGTCAAATGAACATTTAGAATCACAACTTTCATTCACGGCAGCCCCAGTTTTGGAGATATGACGTCACATTACGAAGTTCCAGTTTCACTCGCCATGTGACTGCAGGGGCCGTATCCATAAAGAAACTTAAGTCCGCAAACTCAGGTTTTTGAGACGGCAAGCTGAGCTGGCCGTCTTAACCGTATCCAAAAAGAATCTTAAGTCCCCTAGCGTGCTCAACTCTAAGTCAGCTAGGTAGCTGACTTAAGTTCGCTAGCTCAAACTTAAAAATGGCGGTCCAACGTTAATATTTCCAGGAAAATGCTTTTACAGATATGAATGAGAACATGTATGTTCCTAAAATGAACCAAAACATAATCAGTCCTTCGTTTTTATCACACACCAATTTTTATCGGGATATTTAAATTATTTACGCCGCAAGCTGTTTTCGTAAAAACGAAGCGGGGAATTCTTCACAAACAATCGGGTCGCTTAGGAGAGGCTGTTGTTTCCTAGAAAGCGAGGCAGCTGGCAGTAGTCTAGCTCCGAATTAGGAGTGTTTTGCGGGATAATCTGAGTGGATGGGAGTTTCCAAGTGAATAGAATATCCATTCACGATTGGTCATGTTACAGATAAATTTCTTAAACTTCATTAATCAAAACAACGACGCCAAGATTCACATTTCGTATTATTGAATACAAGAAAAGCAGGTGCCAAGCCTACAAGTCTATGAATCCACTTTATGATAACATGGCAGATATTGAAAGTGCCCCCAAAGCACACTAACGACAAGGGTTATTTTGCGATAAAAAAAACTCCGTTTTATACGTCAAAGACAACGACACGTCATAGACTAATGACGCGCAGTGACCCAGTAAGGCGCGAATTCCAACGGACTGTCAAACAACAAAACTCAACAAGGATTGTTTGTATTCATCGCGGAATTATAATGTTATTAGTGCAAGCATGGTCGATGGAATTATTTCCCAATCGTGTGGATTAGCCGTGATTATATTGCCGATTATAAGAGCTAGCCAGTTTGCAAATCGTCTCCATAAGAAACAATGGTTCATCGTGCCGCTGGCGTTGTGGTCATGTTCATGGATAACAATCATTACATTTACAGTGCCGTAGATTGCTGAGAATATATTGAAATTCGTATATTATACCTGATATCACCGTATATTATACTTGATACCATAAAATATTGTACAGTCGGATTGAATAAAGGTGAGTGACATATTCATAAACAACCGGTTTAAAGACTATTCCTTTTTACTTTGTTTTGATAAACGATAAGTTGATAACGACAGTAGACTACTAGACCCTACTAGGTCTAGACTTTATTATATAAAATAGTCAGACTAGACCACTTCCATTCCTCCGTCTAAATCGACCATTCTTTGCCACTTTATTCCATTTTCTGTCTAATGAACACAGAGACAAACTATGATCGCGAAGGTATAACTATAGCCACTAATCGTTTTTGGCTGCTTGCCAGCCTTGAGCTGGCGGTCTCAGCTGAGTTCGCTAACAATTTGTTTTGTGGATACGCCTGAGTTCGCGGACTCAGCTTAGCACGCCGACTCAAGTTAAGACGACTCAAGTTAAGATTCTTTATGGATACGGCCCCTGGTCCCGGGGGAGGGGGCACTTAAGTATATAGAGGTAGTTAACATATGTCGGGGTTACCCCGGTATGTTTTTTTCGGCCTTCGGACGGGTTTTGTTGACCTCATATTTGAAGGATGGGGTATGCTCTTGCCATTTCTACCTTGTATGACGGGTACAGGTTTTTGAGATCCCGGGGCACAACCCTACGTAGGCCAAGTGCCCCCTCCAGACTACGGGAATCAATAAGTGTTATCTTTTTTTCAATGTCAATGTGATATCGTTGAATACATATCGCCCTTCAAAGTAGATATTTCCAAAAGATAATCATTGACAAAATGACACATATACTCAAATAATAAAATTCAGAAAGAAAAAGTTCGCTTGCGAGGAACCTAGTCTGCGCATGCGCGCAGAAACCGATCTTGTCGTTCAAAATAAACATGAACTTTTCAGAATGTGTGGCCGGATTAAATCGCCTTTGACGAAATCTCACACGTAAACTAACTCAACTTGTTAATAAACATTCAATTATGTGAAAAAAATGTACGTGTGTAACGGCTATTTGATACCATGCAAATACTTTTGCAAAACTTTTTATTCTTTAGAGATCCTCTACTAGCACAGGAGAGACTGAATAGGTAAACTGCATTCTGGAGTTGGGATTGGGGAAATATGTCTTATCAAATGCTGCGCCAAATCATAAAGTAATAAAACATACCTCACTTCTTAGAAGAGAACCACCAACCAAGGACTTGATATAATGCCTTGTATCAACCCTGCCCCTAGCCGTGCACGACATGTATATATTTATATTACCACCGTGCACGGCTATTGGTCAGTCTTTTCATTGACTGTTTACATTATCATAGTTTGAATGCTTATACTGCTCAGGAAAAAGTGGTTTCATGTTAAATATTATGAATAATCATATATTTACTGATAAAAAGTATGTAATGTGCTTCGTTTAAAATTGCCGATTAAATATTCAACAGCTGTGTGGTGGTCACTTTATGACAAGGGACACTTCGATGTGAGGGTTCTCCTTCAATCAATGTATATCACTTCAATCGTCGGTCGTCCCCTACCTGTTGAATGGTCAATCAGCATCATTCTTAGCCTATAGTTGAATATTGAAATCAGTTTTTATATATGCAGCATTTATTTACATGCCTAATAATTTGCATGATAGATGTCCAAAATAGGGCAATAATTGGAAAAATAGCTCGCACTAGCACAAAATAAACATGGCCCTCTGTATCACAAATAATCACTTTAAATGTGGATTTCTATGAACACAATTTTTTCAAGGAGGCTACAAATAACCCAGTTAAAACAAGAAAGTTATTGTATATTGACACATTAAATGTACCCCATACTGGAAAGGCAATCTTTTACTAGAAAATGTGCCGTAACTTTGTAGCTTGAGGTCCGATTCGAACCAAAGACAGCGGTTTTTGGATGCTCACAGTAAGAATATGCAATACAACCCTTTGAAATATTTCATTGACCACCTACTGTTAAACTCTTCAGTATAAGACTTGCCTTTGGGGTTTAATATGGACCTATTGATTAGGGATTTGGCTCCTCGCACAACAGACTGCTCTCATCCTAAAACCCAATACCATCTACACAAATGCACCTAGGTATGTGTTGACACTAATTCATACTCATCTGATCATTTATCATACAACAAGAGATAATCTACACTCCCTGTGAGTCCAGTGGTAGAAGACCAACTGTATCCTTCTGCATGTCCTTAGAGGTGCTAAAAGGGGGCAACCTGTTGGTCGTGGGTTACGACTCGTGTCAGTGGACAATGGGATCCAGGTGGCTGAGTCAAGCAGTCATACGAGGGCCATATCTGCAACACACTGCCTGGTCTGGATTACGCTGGGATTGCCTGGTCCAGTCAATCAGCTGGTGGCAACATGCCCTAACACCATCATTTGCATTTTTAGCTTTTTTTTGCCATGCAAAGCTTGCAGACATGGTGCTTTATGTTCATTTCTATCAGTATTAGCATCACATTATTACTATGACCTTCCTTGTATTCTGTCTTTCTTTTTGGTGACTCAGTGAAGCATGGCATATGTATCAACATACAAAGAGTTTCTGAAACTGAAAGAAGACTATGAACTTAACAACAATCTATGTTTTGTGGCCGTGAAAGGCCTTGGAGTCAATAGGAAAGGTTAGTCCTGAGCATCATCTTTTTATTAATTGTTTGGAACTACTAACAGGGCTCAAAACTAACGCCCCTCGCTATTGGCGGATCAAAATCGTCTCAGGCGGGTAGAAATTACGCAAATGGTCGCCCGGCTGTTGAGTGAACTATTCGCATGTGATCTGATCGCCCCACCTTTAGTTTGGGACGCAATTATCCTTCCGAACCCGACTGAGATTGTCGGTGATTGTTTACTCCAAACGCAGCGATTATTTATTGAGACGGTCTTTAAAGTAGTACTGAATATACAGATTTGGACACTTTATATGACCTTATAAACTTTCAAACCTTTCAACCTTATGCTTGTGAAATATGCAGTCAGGGGTTCACTGTGGCACATGTGACTGATTTTGGCAGGAACTATAGCATGTTATCAAGCTTCTTGATTCTTACAGTAGATGGCGGGTCATCTTTCATGAAATTTTCAATTATAAACATTTCAGACATTGTGAAGGTTTACTGGACCTGTAAACTTTTCACGTGGAAGAACGGTGTGGCCATATTTGGTTTTCAAAACTTCGGTCTAGTAAAAAAAACTCGGCCCAGTAAAAAAAACTCGGTCCACTAAGTTTTTCAAACTTTTCTGGACTGAGGTACGGCAAAGGTTGATATTCATTCACAATGTCTGCATTTTCAAGTGATTTGCATGGCTGGGGGAGGGGGGATGTTAAGACATTAGGCACAAGTGTGGGTCAATATGGTAATACTCTATTTAGCTTGAAATCTTGTACTTTTATAATTTTGGTATTATCATTTTCTAATTGGCCTTGGCTGTTTTGAAGAGTTTTAATATCATTTTTCAGATGAGGACCTGAACATCTGCAATATCAAAAAATGGCACCTTGTGGATGGTAAGCGGAAATTTGTTCCAGAAATTAAAGCTTCATCTCCTTTCTATGTTGTTGGAAGGCGAATTTTCGATTGCCACCAAGGCCCTGACAGGCATCGAAAAAGTAAAGAAAAGAAGCAAGAAAAGCAGGTAAATTTAAAACAATCAACTGTAAATGAATGTAAATTGACACTGATGAATATATGCTTGATTATTTCAATATTTAGTGGAGGTGAGATGTGATAATTGGTTGTCTTGTCATTGAAGGACTTCAGTGCTAAACTTTACTAGAACTTTGTTGGGAACATCTCATTTGGTCCTGCTCTTACTAAGATAGTCTTCCCAAATCTTGAATTGACAACAAATTTTTCATATTCTCTTTGCATCTCTGCCACTTTGTATTCCCCGATTTAGCCACTTGCTTTACCCCTTTGTTCTCAGAAGTACAAATGGTTTTCCTCTGCAGTAGTATCCATCATGTTCAATAAATAGGTGCGGGGTGAGGTTACCCAGATGACATCCTTGTATGTTATATGCATTTATCTTTCACTATGTTTACATAGCCAACTGATCATGCATACAAAGACACTAGACGTCTTGTTCAAAACACCAAGAAAGTGGGGTGCACCGCCCAAGTGAAAGTTCGAGAAGTTTTGGTGTTGAAGTCGGTTCAGGTAATGAAATGGAATACCATCACAAAAAGTCACATTCCTCAATCAAGTAATTTGTAGCTAAAAGTATCGAATAATTATTATTTGATAGTCTTGCTTAAAATAATTTTTTGCCAGGACTAAGTAAGATAAAGGAACTTAGTTGCACTACCATACATGTGCTTTTCATGTATCAAGTAAAATCTGGTCAATGGGAAGACAAAATGTACTTTGATTAAAAACGTTTTGGTTGGAGGGGGGGGGGGGGGTGTCAGTCCATAGATGGTCAACTGACTGTCTTGCCATCCTCCACAGATTAGAACTCTTAATTCTTGAACGGTTATATTCCCTGTTGTATTGTCCTGCAATAAATTTCACTCATCTATTCATTCATAAAAAGTACATGGTCATTTATATGTACAGATCGGTAACCCCAGTTGGAGAAACAGAACGAAAGTCAGGGCTGTGATGAAAGAAATACTGCATGACCCCAACTTTAATATGTCTCTCCTTGAAAGACGCTTTTACTACTCATTTGCTGATTTGAAGGACCATAGCGGCCATCTTCTTGGTGAAGTAAGAGCAGGCTATTACCCACTCTTTATTTTGTTATCCTGATCATCATGCCTTTTACTGAAAAGTTTGCATTTATATGTATCTGACTGATCTTTGTTAGTCTATTGAGTCAGTTAATCAACTCAATTTAAGTTGTACATTATCTTCTGTTTTGAAATCTTATTTTGTTCATGAAACTCGATTTACAATGGCACAGACTGCTGGACACCTACTGCCAATTGATCCAATGGTGCGTACCAAGGTAGAGGAGCTGGTGAGCAGTGGGGTGAGACAGTTGGGGGAGATCAGGAGGCACCTTGAGCTGTATGTTAAGAAAGACCTGTTCGGAGGAAACCCGCCTCCATCTTCTAACAGGCGATTTCATCCGACAAACAAAGATCTGGCAAACATTGTCCAGTCTACTTTAGACAAAAAAAGGTTTTACATAGAGTTTCCCCTCAAAAGCTGACATGAAACTTTGATCTTCTGTTTTATGTTATGAATACATTAATTCTATTGTATTGAAGAATTTAGCACCTTTGGAGAATGGAAATGAGATGTTATTCTTGTATTTTTGTGTGTATCTTCTCAAGGCATTCCCTCAGCGACCAGTGCAATTTAGCCAAATTTGTGGAACAATCCAAAACAGCACCTGACAACCACTTTTTCCTTAGAAAGAAGAGGTAGCTTTACATTACTTCATTTTTAACATTTAGAACAAATCTATTGTACACCACCATACCTATCTATTCATAATAAAAGTGTTATTATGCAACATATATCTAACACAAGGATATCTCCTTGTTATTATTGACAAATGTTATATACATTTCACAATATTGTTCAACATAATTCTGAAATTACACTGTTTGTTACAAAGGTTGTGATAAAATAGTATATTATTGTAAAGAACCTCATAAGTATACTTATGACTTTCTATTTTTAGCCCGGAGACTTCTGATGAACAGGAAGAGTTTCTATTTGTATATCAAAACGAGTGGCAGCAGCAGCTTCTGGGGAAATATGGCCAGAAGATTTGCCTCTTGGATGCAACTTATAACACATCAAAATATGACATGCCGTGCTTTTTTGTGTGTGTGAATACAAACTTTGGTTATGTGAATGTGGCCATGATGCTTCTTGAGCGTGAGACAAAAGATTCCATCACAGAGGCTCTGGAAGTGCTTAAAAAGTGGAACCCAAATTGGCATCCAAAGCATTTCATCACTGACTTTGATGAAAGAGAAATTGATGCAGTAGAAACTGTTTTTCCTGGTAACAATATAGAAAAGAAGGAATAAGTTGACTCTTTGTTAATGGCTGGGTGATCTTAGGTTTTTATTAATAACACTATTTTTTCTTGCATGTTTGAATGTTACTAATCTTGTTATTGTAGGATGCCCAAATTTATTAATTGCAAACTCTGAGCTAGGGATCTTTGTTCTTGGATGGTGTTACTGTATATGTTACCATCCATTATGAAGGTTCCTGGAAGATGAGTTCCAATCATCATAGACATTGTTCAAGCATGCTTTATGTCAGAACTTACTTGAATAGTGTGAATATTTCAGGTGCTGACATTAAATTCACTATGAAAGGTTAGTAACTTAATTTGTTATGCTCTTAAACATTTGTATATCCTTCTCAGGAACTGCAGAAAGGTTCTTCCATGGTCAGCTGTAGTTTTGTTATGAAAGATTACCAGTGAAATTGTCACAAAATAAAGCTTGTTGGTTTGGTCAATATACCCGTGGGCATTTTTTTTCAATTCTGAATGCAGTTGCAGGTTTTTTCTTAATTCACCATCACATTATTATTCGAAGTACTCCCATAACCATACAACTTTTATCTATTTTAATGATCTGGAAGTATAGTCATGTCAATATAAAAATCATTTACTGATCAATTGAGGTAACAGTTACATCACTTACCATGTTCTTTATACTAAATATTGATGCCATCTCACTCTACTATCTTTCTGACTCATGCTGGGCTGGTTTTTAACTTTAATTTTAGCCGTCTCGTCATAGCCAGGCTTACAAACTTCATTATTACTTTCTATTTGTACCTTGACGTTGGCCGGTTTAATATATGGTGCATTCAGCAGAAGCATTTAGTGCCAGTGCTCTTGAGTTAGACCTGTAAAGTGTTCACTACATTAGATCTGTAAGGTGTTAACTTTTGAGACAGCTGAATTGTTTGTTCAGTGTTTAGACCAAGAAATGTATGATAACCAGCAGCCTTCTTTTTCTTTTAACCAGACTGTTTCGTCTATCTCTGTGATTTCCACCGAGAGCAGGCTTGGGATAGATGGCTGTCCAAGGATGCCCATGGCTTACGAAGTTCCAAGGATGATGTCAAGGAAATGTAAGTTACCATGCATATGAACCCAGGCTATTATTCTGGTCCGAACATATGCTGTATGATCATGAAAGGGAATGCAGATGGGTGCGTGTATACTAAGACTGTGCCTCTCGTTGCACAAGGCATGAAACTTTGGTACTGATCCTGTAGGCGGGATGAGTAATGACCCATCAATATTGGACCGAGTCTGGAATACCTCTCATTTATAACATTATCTTAACAATATATGACTCATGTGTGTGTCCACACGAACAAATAAGCGAAATTTTCATTGATAGAATTCATATTTGTCTTGTCAGATTAATATGACCACATGCATGGGTGTATTAAATTTTTGAAAGAATATAAGGAATACTTGAATATGTGAATCAAGAACTTGACCACAGGTTAAGAACATTGGCCAATTTGAGAAGCAGAGAAGAATACTTGAAGTCCCTTCAGCTGTTTAAGGCTAATTCACTCTGGACCTCTAATCCACAGTTACAAACATGGCTGAAAACAAAATGGCTTCCTGTGCATGAGGTATTTCAATACATTTGGAGTAAGAGCATGGTTATTTAATGCTATGTTGTAAATGTGCATGAATGATTATCTTGGCATTAGCTCATCTCTTTGGAATTACTTCTTATGTGAAAAAGCGATGGGTGAAGGCATACAGACTGCATCTGATCAATCTCATAAATACAACCAACGGAATTGAGCACCAGCACAGAGATTTCAAGTTAGGTTTCCTAAAACAATTTTCGGACAACACGCTGACTGGCTTGGCACAGACTTTTGTCCAGAATTTTCTACCCGAGTGCCAGCGCAAGTAAGAAAAAAGTTTTATTTTACCTGTTTACAGAAAACATAAAGCTACCATAAATGTTTTGTATGTCTATATGCATTATTATTCTCCTTTCTAGAAACAATTGTAATTGTGTGTGACAGATATGAGATGAATAATATAAAGGCATCAGCGCAGAGTAAAGCATACAGCTCTTGGGTGCCTGATTTCTTGCACAACAGGCCACGGTCATTTATTGACCATTCACTGAAACGCATGGACCCATCCATGGTGGTTAACATGCAACAATTGTCAGCCAAATTGTTCTCAGTAAAGTCTCAAACGCATGACATGTCATATCTTGTTGATATGACTGGTGACATTCCAAATTGTGGGTGTGAGGACTGGGCTAGATACCACTTGCCCTGCAAACATATGTGGTGCCTTGTGCTTGGAGGCTCCCTTACTTGGGATGACTTTCCCCTGGGTTATAGGAAGTGCCCAATTTTCCACCTGGACATTCCTGTCAGCTCAGAAGTGACTCCAAGCACAGCATCACAAAGGGACAGTGACCGCCTTATTGATGATAGCATAATCTGCCCCTCACCATCTAGGCCAGTGCAAGCAGTACAATCAGAAACTAGCCTGGCCAAAAAAAACAGGGAATTGCTACAATTATGTGCAAATGCCACATTCCAGCTCCAAAACTCCCCCTTGCCTAAAACCACAGTCCAAAATTACCTGAAGGGAGCAATTGGCAAGGCAACATCCCTCTTGTCTACATTAAGAGAAAAACTTCCGAAACAGAAAGGATTGGTGCTTGGCAAGAGAGTCAAATGCAGTGCAGGTGTGGATCAATTAATATGAAATAAATGCAGAAATGGAGTTATTGGTTCTTGTATCATAACAGAGTGCTAATTGCATTGTAGATTATTCATAGTAGTTTAACAAGTAGTACAATTATATATTTTGCATGAAATAATGAGTATTTAAGTTAAGTGTGCCTTCAAAACATTAAACCTAGAAAGTCATTTCTTTATTTTAATAATGGTTATATTTATATGTAATTTGAGGTATAATTATTTTCCTATTGAGTGTTAACTTAACATTGTGTGGAGCATGTTATGATTACTAAGCATCCATAACATACATTTAATATCTGCATTTCAGGAAGGTTGAGATTGCGCAAAACCTTGAGGAAATATAAGCTAAGTCCGTCCCCTTTGTGTAAAGATTAGTTTGAACAGTGATTTCATCAAATTCACTTGCTGTTAAAATGATAATAAGAGTCGAGTATGGACATAACTGATAATCACCTCAATCTGCAACCAAATAATCCATGGTATTATAAGTTCTTGATCAATGTCCTTGCCTTCTTGTGTTGAATGGGTTTGTACAGCCAGATGTACCTGTGTGCAGGAAAGAAGGCTTCAATCTACAGACCACCAAATCTGGCTTCTGTGGTTAATGTCGTGCTGGACAAGAATTTGACAACCACTCTTCCACCAAATACCTCTGCTGCTGTGCCCCCCTTGATTTCATCTCCACCAAGTACCTCTGCTGCTGTGCCCCCCTTGATTTCATCTCCACCAAGTACCTCAGCTGCTGTGCCACAACAGAGCACAAACCATATACTGAATTTATCCCCTGTCCTGGTCTCTGCACAGCCTCCAGCACTTATGACGAGAAGGAAACGTAAAGCCAAGGTATATTTCAATGCAATATAATAGCACAGAGGGATTTGATTTGAAAACCCAGTGATGGATAATTTATCTTAATTAACTTTATGCAGATGAATGCTAACCATGTTTAAATTACATGAAAAAAACATAAGTGTATTAGTTTTTATTTGGCAGGTCTGTTCAAAATCATGGGAACGTGCTCCATTACGAAAGAAGACTAAATTGCACTGTACATGTCAGAAGCCTGATGATGGCAAGTGAGTGGAATAAGCATGATTCTTAAGCTACTGTCATATAATAATGGGTGATGACTAAGTATTGATTGTTTTAAATAAGCTTATAAACAGGATATTAATGAACTTGTAAATTTTTTTTCAAGATTGTACTGGCGATGTGACCAATGTCACCAATGGTACCATCCTGTATGCATAGGGCGACAAGACAGTAATGAAATACCTGCTGTGTTTCTTGGTCCTTGCTGTGAGGCAAGTGCAGGAAACTAATCTTTTTGTATATAGGTTAATGCTTGCACAAAAATTGGTTGGATGAAACAGTTGGTTAAAGCTTAAACTCACCTTATATGTCAGTTCATTATCGAAACATGGAACAGATGGAAATAATGCCCCTTTTTTAGGGGCTAAATAAGAATGATTAAAGTGGTTTAAACTTTTTAATGTGTTTACACATATGGGATACTTTATGAATTGTGAATACAGAGGATATAAGATTATTTATAAATGCATTTTCAGTCTTCTTATCAAGCCACAGTCAAACTGATAATAAAATTTGGAACATATCATGTGTAAACATAAAACTGTTCAACAGACAAGACAAAAGCCACTAAATGCCTTTAGTTTCACCACTTTCCTTTTATTGTTTGCTTGTATATTCAGAATGCTGAAACCAGTAGGTCGTCACCCAGAC
This sequence comes from Urechis unicinctus, assembly GCA_034190875.2. Classification (NCBI taxonomy): domain Eukaryota; kingdom Metazoa; phylum Annelida; class Polychaeta; order Xenopneusta; family Urechidae; genus Urechis; species Urechis unicinctus. Next base: position 56,862,312 of record CM067357.1, on the reverse strand, counting down.
AAGCCAACCAATCCATAATCAGGTGTGTGTTGATATAATGAATATTCTTAAAAATTGCCACAGGTATTTGATGTTGCTGAGTCTTTTCGCAACTTTTGCAGGCAACTACTGTAGAATCTTAACCATAAGTACCACATCTTTTTCTATTGAATTATGATTCAAAAATTGGCAACCTATACAAAATGTTGTACTGTTCTTAATATGTGTCAAACATTACAACAAATCAGACACTTATTTCTCTCATTGGTGTGCTTCTTTTTATTCAAGGCTGGGATATTGAATATTACCTTGTCCATTTTGTTCGACCAAAACATATCTCAATGACTGCCATGTGGTATTGTTATTTTACTGTAGTACTATTTATGATTCTTGTAGTACTAGTTATAGTTCATCAATGTAGGTTTTGAATATATGAAGCTAATAATACATATTACTGATTGTTGTTAGTAATTTCAAGACATTGGTTTATCCCAATCTTGGAAATACCTGCTTCTTGGCTGGTACCTTGCAGTTGCTGGGTAACAATGAGCTACTCCTTGAAGAGGCTGATGCTCATGCTGGGCATTACGCAGGTAGGGGATTTTGGTGAATGCCATACATATAATCACTTAATTGGCTGACTGTAGCTAGTTGCTGAGCACCTTGATACTCAATGATTTATATGATATGTGGTAGGTGAGTCATGCTATTGATGTATCTATATTTCATGTAGACATTTCATACAAATAGCTATGTCATCCCTTTTCCTTAAAGGGATGACATAGCTATTTGTATGTGATCTATAATGGGCTGGGATGGAGGTTGAAAAAACTAACATTCTGCGCTAATGGTGGCCATGAGGAAATGGGCTGCTAGGAGGCAACTTGTGCTACTGTGGGAGTCTAGGTCGTGTGATAAAAGGCATCCCAAACTTGACATCAATGATGTTATATTCCTATGTATCAGAAAAATGGAGCATGTTTTATCCAACATATATCTTTATGGATAAATTGTTATGCATGACAGATGGGTGTCCATGGTGTCTTCTGAGAGAGCAGCTCATTGATGGGAGACGACATGGCCGCATTGAAGACAATGCCATTATCGGCAATATTAACCCATCAGTGGTTTTGTTCAAAAGTACATGACTGTGTAATACAGGTGCATACATTTCCAATATAGAGGCTTGTCACAATCCATATATAATCTGTTTTCTCTTTCACTCAAGATCTCCTTCCTGGGTACACTGGCCGCGAACAGCAAGATGTGGCTGAAGGCTTGGATATATGGATAGATGTCCTAAGGTAAAAAGTAGCCCTCAATAAAGAATGAAGACTATAAAGCCCTTTTTTTAGTTTGCAGTCAAGTAATTTAAAGGTATGAATGCAATGTTGAAGTGTCTCAGGAATATCTTTAATTCCCAATAATACAATCACATTAATTGCTATATATAGGTGTCAACAATCCTCATGAGCTTGATGTGCACCAGGATTATATGAACACTACAATTATTATTATTTTACACCAGGAATGATGTCCAATGCAGCCCGGCTCTGGCTCGATATAATGGGGAATTGGTGAACTCAGGTTATAGATAAATAAACAAGCTTTATAAATTGTATGGACAAGTTTTGCTCGTTTGCTGTCAAGTGCTATTCTTTTCTTCTATTTATGCTTCTTGAATAATATCATGTAATAATTTGGTTCTATTGCAGTGAGATGTCATGAATGCCATGCAGAGTCACAAGTCAAAGAACAATGCAGTATACTGCAATTGCCAATGGTAAGTTAAAATACATAATTGTTAAATAGCTTATTGGGTATGAATGAAATCCACATTTGCTTTCATGGTTTATCAATAATGAAGGTGAATGATTGTGTTGAATGTATTAGGGAGTTATGAAACTGTTTTAGATGGATTGCGAAGATGTTCAGCAGTGTGTCAATCTGTACGCTCATGAGACATTGCTTGCGGGCGCCGAAGCCTATTCTTGTTCAAAGTATTGTATTTTTTATCAAATTTATTAAGTTAAGTTTATGTATTTATCCAAAACAAAATATATAGTCTGTTAATATTTTGATTGATTTCCATGACAGGTGCAAACGCCTAACACAGGCAAGTAGAAAAACATGGGTTGAAGCCTTCCCCAAGTTGTTGCTCATTCAGCTGAAAAGGTAGGATTTACAGAAGTGATAAGACTTAATTTGCTGAATACATTAGTGGTGCTCTTGACTTGCCCGCTGAATGATTGCTATATGTTGTGGCATTTGTCTGTGAATACCACGAAAATTCACACATCACATGCAAATTACTGATTTCCATAAATTACAATTTTGTTAATATTGAGGTTGTTTAAGTTTAAGACTTAATATATAGTGTGAATCAGCACTATTTCTTTAATGTATGATTAATGTTTCTTTACAGATTTTCTGCTTTATGGGAAAATATCAACTCCATGCCAAAATAACATGGAGCTGGTGCTTGTCAACAGTAATGTAAATATGATCCACATTGTCAGTATGCATGAATATATATATTATATTCATGTTTGTGCATCCTGTATTTAATATTGTATAGTTGGCAAAATTAAGAACCCAAATTAAATGATAAAAAAACCAGGGTACAACACGTACAAGAGGCTGTTGCAATGTAAAATTAATGTTATGGTTATATCCATGAGCCCAAGTTAATATAAAGTTCATATTGCTGGTTTGTATGCTTGACAGACACTAGTGGCTATGCTTGTGGGACTAGTATTTAGTTTCCTGTCCAACCTGAAAAGTTAATTTCTTTGTTGCTAATCTGATCCAGAAGGTAATCTAATACCCTGCAGGCTGAGTAACTGGGTCTATCAATGAGCAGCCATACACATCCTTGGGATGAGCCATAAGCCCAAGGCGGGCCCCACCCAAAAGATCCTCATTGAGGATAATAATTGGTTATAATTGTGAGCCGCGCAGCAAGGAATGTATTGAAAATTAACTATGATGTGGCCAATTTCAGTCAGACACATGTCTGGCACTGAAAATGGTGAATATGGTGAATATATGAACACGGACAGAGCCACCTAGTGAGGGGTGATGACAACCGTTCGCGCCTCACATAATGACCAGTTATGACCTGCGATCATAACGCAATTTATGAGAATGGCGAACCTAATCTTTTTGCCTCCATGTAACTTACTCGGCACCGTCCGCCTTCACTCGGCCTTAATCGGTCAACCAATCCATTTACTTCTGGTTCGCGGTGGAACGGCGCGCGGCCGCAATCACCAGCGTGCTCCCTCGGAGGTTATAAAACCTGAGGTCTTTCGTTTGAGCCTCCTCTTTTGCTTTACGAAGCAAAGGCAACGCTACGCAATTTTTGGTCTCAATTCTCCCACCACCACCCCACTCTCCTCCTTTTTGCCCCCACCTTGCTGCCATGCACTGTATCATCCATTTCATTCTACAAATTGTATCAGTATAATATTGTTAAATATAAATGGCTGTCATATTTTACATATGTTTCTTGTATATTATAACACATATAGGAAGTATAATTTTATGTATGCAGCTATGTCATATTATGTCAAGAGTTTTAAAGTGTATATTGTCTATTGATATAGTCGATATATTTAGATACTCATAACATATGTATGTTCTTACTCAACTATGTCACTATTGTCAAATCTATTCTTTTGGATATAGTTGAAAATATTATACTTTAAGAATTTGTGTACTAAACAACTATGCCATGTTGGTTTAAGTCATAGTTGTGAGTTCAATAAATGTAGTCATTCTTCAGAAGAAGAATGACCTTTATTTGGCAGCCAGCCTTATGTTACCTATAATCACCTTAAGTGTTGGCAGCAACGAGCTGCATGATCCTCTGCAACTATTTAAGAAGTGCAAAACATAGCAGCGAGCCCTGATCATAAACTACGTTATGATTACTAGTCATAACTGGTAATTATTAATAAATATATACAGTGATTTTGTGTATTTCCCTGATCATTACTCATCTTAAAAATATTTGTCCACATTCAATTTGTAAATCACTGAGGATTTTGAGTGTGAAATATATTGTGTCCTTGCATACAGACACGGGATGTTGAAGGAAGTAATGTGGAGGAATGCCTCGGCTACTTTCTGCAATACAAGCTCCGGAGTTAGTATGCTACAATTGTGCTATGTAAGATTTGCATTGGTATAGTTTTTTAGGAATGCTTGGTTCAATGAGATGTTCTTTTTCAGTGAGAGAGGAAACACCAAGGACAGTGATTGAAGTAGAAGCAAAACCAGTGAGCCTGCAAGATTACCTGCAACATGTAAGGTTTATTTAATAGCAAGGTGTCCATTTAAAAAAGTATGCATCATCAGATGCACCAATAGTACTAATTGCACCATAAGTTATGTTTTTCTTTGTGCTTTATCCTTGCAGCGTACAGCAATACTTTCTCGATTAGAGAAAATTGCCATGGAGAGCAGGTATAATTTCAAATTTGTGAAACGGTTTTTTTCCTTATAGCTGTATGATAAACCTTACTACTTCATATTTTTTAAACAAGGTGAAATTAATTTGGTTTACCCTTCTTGCAACAACAATAAAGGAAGTGATGCCTTTTCTGGCATTTCAATAGGTCATGCTAGCCGGCAGAACTTCAACGCCACTCTGAGTTCATCTCCACTTTTCCGGCGAGAATAAAGAAGGCTGGCTTTGGTAGTGAAATGATAAGTGATGAGGTGAGTAAAAGGTCAGATAATCAGGAATGTATATCCACATCTATGATTGACATGCAATTAAAGATAGCTCATTTCATGTAACATTTTGTTATATTAAGTATGAATCACTGATATATTGTGTGTGTGTGTATATATATATATATATATATATATATATATATATATATATATATATATATATATATATACACACACATATATCAGTGATTCATACTTAATATAACAAAATGTTACATGAAATGAGCTATCTATATATATAGCTATATATATATATATATATATATATATATATATATATATATATATATATATATATATATATATTCAAATACAGACTTCAAGGTGTTTTGCTTTATGTGTGTTGTGAATCAGGATCTGTCATCGATCCAAGAGGATTTGACCAGGCAATATGTCATCAGTAATTGCAGGTACTTAACATTATTGAAAGTGCAATGGTTTTGGCTGGTAATCATTTAACATGAAGTTGAAGTGCATGTAATTTTCTTTGTCCCTTTTGTTTTAGATTTAAATTTTGTCAGATGTTTGTCTGATGTTGCTTTACCATGAATGAATTGCAGATTACCAACTATGACATTTCCAAGTCTGGCCCTTAGAATGTCCACCACTCTGAAAAAGGCAGTGAAGGAACACAAAGGGTATGGGCTTATTTCCCATTTGCCAAAAAAATTCTGTTGATCCATTGTTACAGTTGGTAATTGATAAGGATCTCCTTAGTTCTGTTCTACAGGATGAAAGATCTAATTACCTATTTTGCATTCATGAGCAATCAATTGTATCTACTCTTTGCAGGTTCTTCGTGCCTTTATCCTGGATGTTCTAATGAAAGAAGCGCTTGTCGCATGTTGCATGGCCAAATTTAAACAAACTTATGTAGAAGCTGATGTTGTGTGCACAGCCTCTGAATTTATTTATCGTTTTTAATTTTTTGCAATAAACTTATCTGGTCATGTAGAAGTTCTCATTCATTCTTATTCATTCATTCATTCATTCATTCATTCAGCATCTGTAAACCCATAGTTGAAAAGAAAGAGTATGATATAAACCCCCTCTGAATAGTGCTATAAGACTTGTTTTCACTCAACTTGTGACCTAAATATTTGATAGATGTGCATAGATTTCTTACCGAACACATCTGGTCCAGTATGAAACAAGTTGGGTAACATGTTGAAATGCATATTGTGACAATTCAAAATAACTAAGACTTTTTGCAATAGGTTATTCAACCAAATGATTCTTAAACAAAATATATTAAAAGCACTAATCATTCGAAAGAAAACACTTAAGTCTATAACATAAGGGCAATAAAAATCATTTGCTGTTCTACTTTAAGTTCAATGAATACCAGCCATTACAATTACACAAACATATTGCACTTTCTGTGCATGCACTTCATAGATGATTACAAACATTGTATATACCTGCAATTCCTGATGACACATCCCCTGGATGAACGCACAAATATAAAACTCACTTAAAGAGTGCAGCGATGGGATTGCCATATTGGACTTGGAGTGTGTGTGCAGCGATGGGATTGCCATATGACTGATTTCAACTGGGGGTTTGTGCAGCGATGGGATTGCCATATTGGACTTGAAGTGTGTGCAGCGATGGGATTGCCATATTGGACTTGGAGTGTGTGTGCAGCGATGGGATTGCCATATGGAACTTGGAGTGTGTGCAGCGATGGGATTGCAATATGACTGAGTTCAACTGGGGGTTCGTGCAGCGATGGGATTGTCATATAAAACTTGGAGGTGTGCAGCGATGGGATTGCCATATTGGACTTGAAGTGTGTGCAGCGATGGGATTGCCATATTGGACTTGGAGTGTGTGCAGCGATGGGATTGCCATATTTGACTTGGAGTGTGTGTGCAGCGATGGGATTGCCATATTGGACTTGGAGTGTGTGTGCAGCGATGGGATTGTCATATAGAACTTGGAGTGTGTGCAGCGATGGGATTGTCATATAGAACTTGGAGTGTGTGCAGCGATGGGATTGCAATATGACTGAGTTCAACTGGGGGTTTGTGCAGCGATGGGATTGCCATATGACTGAGTTCAACTGGGGGTTTGTGCAGCGATGGGATTGCCATATTGGACTTGGAGTGTGTGTGCAGCGATGGGATTGCCATATTGGACTTGAAGTGTGTGCAGCGATGGGATTGCCATAGTGGACTTGAAGTGTGTGCAGCGATGGGATTGCCATATTGGACTTGAAGTGTGTGCAGCGATGGGATTGCCATATTGGACTTGGAGTGTGTGTGCAGCGATGGGATTGCCATATAGAACTTGGAGTGTGTGCAGCGATGGGATTGCAATATGACTGAGTTCAACTGGGGGTTCGTGCAGCGATGGGATTGTCATATAAAACTTGGAGGTGTGCAGCGATGGGATTGCCATATGACTGAGTTCAACTGGGGGTTTGTGCAGCGATGGGATTGCCATATTGGACTTGAAGTGTGTGCAGCGATGGGATTGCCGTATAGAACTTGGAGTGTGTGCAGCGATGGGAGTGCCATATGACTGAGTTCAACTGGGGGTTTGTGCAGCGATGGGATTGCCATATTGGACTTGGAGTGTGTGTGCTGCGATGGGATTGCCATATTGGACTTGAAGTGTGTGTGTAGCGATGGGATTGCCGTATAGAACTTGGAGTGTGTGTGCTGCGATGGGATTGCAATATGACTGAGTTCAACTGGGGGTTTGTGCAGCGATGGGATTGCCATATTGGACTTGGAGTGTGTGCAGCGATAGGTTGCCATATTGGTCTTCGAGTGTGTGGACATATATATACTGCGGCATGAAGTTGATGACAGTAAGTGAATATTGATCGACCAATTTATTTATGGGTGCGCATGAGATGAATGTTTATATAAATAATACGTATATATTTTAGCTACCCATTTTAATGCATAAAATCTGTAATTTCGTCGAATTTACATGCTAATATTAGAGCCAACTAAAGCCACACAGTAGTATAGAGACTGGGGGTACGAGCGCAGCAATCTAATACAGCAACCCAGAAAACACACACACACAGGCTGACTCACATGAGCCAGCGAACCGATCGCACCCCCCCCCCCCCACCCCACCATATGGTACCATATGAGCCCAGCCCTTACAGCCCCTATGGTATAGGCCCACTAAAGAGGGCGCCAGCAATGTCAACCATCTACAACAGGACCCTGAGGAATAAGCTCTTCTAAACGACTCACGCGCTCCAAAAGGTCCTCATACTTCGATTCCAATTCCCTCACCTTCTCCTCTACACCAGGACCCTGAGGAATAAGCTCTTCTAAACGACTCACGCGCTCCAAAAGGTCCTCATACTTTGATTCCAAATCCTCACCTCATTCTCAAGGTCCACCTTCTCCTCCCATATATGTTCCACATCTGCTTGCAGCTCGGCCACCCCAATATGTTCACCGGTGCTCATTCTATACCTCAGCCCTCATATGTTCAACATATCGACGCGTGCCCATAGGCCAGAGTGTCTACACCACCTGGAGCTATCCACCGCTTTGAGTCAAAGGGGGAGAGAGACACCTCGTTAACGTGGAGCCCATAAATTTTATGGCAGTCACTCCTGAGCATGTTCATTTCGTGGCGAAACTGCTTTCGGGCGAACAGTGACTCCACGTACTGAGCGTGTCGTAGATGCTTCTTCACCACCACCTTCTTCACACCTTTTGCTTTTTTGATCTCATCCCGGCTCGACATCAAGATCGAGTACATCTTAGGGCGCAGACCAACATACTCCTTGATGGGCACGCCGGCACACTCATCCTTCATCTTCCCCAGAACCTTCTTGTTCACACTGCTGTAGAGACTACGGGAGGGATGAAAGTTGCTGGTGTCAAAGAGATGGGCATCTTCCTTCATGTCAGCATAAACGTCAGGCGTGCGTATCTCCATTAGCAGCGAATCCGTATCTGTGTACAACAAGCCAAGGTTCTTGCCGTATCTGGGCTTCATGGTATTATAATAGAAGTCGTACATCAGGTGTTTGGAGAGGTCGAGTATACACATGCCCACATACACCGGGCGGTTCAGTACCAGGTGAGTGCATGTGCAGAGCGGCCAGGTCATTATCAAACACCTGATGACGCGCGTAGGCGGGACTTGTAACAAGCATACGCATTCTTTATTCTTCCTTTGAGCCAACAATCTTGACAACGACCCGCCTGCGGAGGTTCTCCATGGTCTTGCCGAACACAGAGTTGTTCATAAGCTTATACAGGTCCTTCTCAAAGTCGCTGGTGGCCACCTTACGCAGATCCGTATTCATACGAATGTAAGGCTCCATCCAGGGACTCTGGTTAAAGATAAGTGCACGATGGATCTTGGTTAGCCTCATACCAAGTGAAAGATACAGCTTGAGGTCCCTGTAGTGCACCACATACTTCTCCTTATTCCGCAGATTTGGGACCAGCTTTTCAACCTCGCCCAGGGTGCCACCCAACTCGCCCAGGAGGTTCTTCTGATAGATAGACAACCAGTTGTTCTCTACAAGAAGCCGCTCCGGAGCCAGCGGGTAGTCGTTGTGCTCGTCATGAAGTGCAGTAGGATACTCCAAGTCAACCTCAAGTATGTATCCAGTCTCGGCATCATCTGGGTGGTCCTGTATCTGTAGATCCTCCGGCCGAGCCACCCACTCAATACCCGCAGTTGGCAAAGGCTGACTCATAGCCCACCCATACAAATTGTTAGCATCAAGGTACTGGATGTAGCTCGTTGGTTTATCCTGGTCAAAGTCATCCACGAGCGGGTTATTGGCCTTAGCGTGGCGGCGCGACACCATGCTTATACCGCCGCGTAGACCTTTCTCAATGAACAGGTGCTTGTCATAGTCGGTGAGTAGCTCGAGTTCCACACCTGTGCTCTTAAGCAAAGCATCCCATGACAAACCGGGGCTGGTATAGTAGTGGGCCGGATCCAACCCATACTGCTTAAGACAGGTCTTGCAGAACACCTCAAACACATCTGCCAGGAGCAGTACATCTGTCCGCAGGTACAGGTCATGGTAGTCACCCATGTTCTTACACCCGAACACGCTCCAGACCTTTTGTGCATGGGCATAGTCTACAGTATATATACCCTCCTCAGAGAGCTTGCTGTAGAGCTCCTGGATTGGCGGCAGAGGGGAATCAAACTTATCCCAGCTGTCCATGAACTAATAGGGGAAGACTCCCTTACGCAACAGCAACCGCCGCTTCATCTGGTCTGGCTCATATTCCGCCGTCACAGCAAAGGCATCTGGGTTGTTCGCAGACACCAGCTTATCAAGCGAGGCCAGGAGAAACTGTGCACTGTCAATGAAGCGCAACTGTCCAAGCGACAGGGAGATATATTTCTTCATGTTGTTGGGGATACAGTTGATGTTTCCCTCCACTTTGCTTATACCCTGCATCAAGAGATGGGAGTCATAGCCCCGCAGATTATGGAACACCACAGGGATGGGTGTTGTCTTGGGACTCGTTTGGGAAGTTTCAGGTTACACACGTTATGGGCTGGCCCTCTGTACAAGCCTGTTATATGGCAGTGATCGCGGACAGCCCAGTTTTTTCTTACACACATGACAGTGAGTTGCAGCCTTATGTGCCCTTTTATCCTCCTGAGTCATTCGCATAGTGACAGGCTTGGACAGAACTGCTTTGATCTTTTGCTCCTCCTGCTGCAGAACCTGTAAGAACTTCTCCACAGCATCGCTTCCTCTGTAAACCACAGGTGGTTCGGTCTTACCGTCACAACGAACAACCACATAGCCGTAGCCGCATCCTTGGTGTTCCTGCGTTCTCTGCGTGTTGCTCTTACCAGGATTAAGCGCAGGACCCGGAAGCTTCACTGTGAGCGCCTCAAAGTCAGCATTCATGACGTAGGGTGCAGCAAGCTGTTTCTGCCAGTTCTGGAAGGATAATATGTTCTTCCCTTCCTCAGGCATATCCACTCGCACAGCAGTTTGCCCTATCCCCATACACTCAGGCTTATGCGCCAGGAGCAGACCCTCTGAGGTATATCCATGCAGACATAGCTCACAGAAGAACTTGCGCTCTTTATGTTTCGTCTGGTCATACAGCTAGCGGTTCAGGTCTTTGATTTGCGTGTAATGAAACTTGCCGTCCTTCTCAATCAGCATGAGGTTTATACGGGTACCAGAGTGCTTACTGATGCGGTGTACGATAGTGGTCTTCCCATCCCAGCCAAAAACGTTCAAGGCTAGGTTAGCATGCTTTTCTATCTTCTCAACATGCGACACCGGTGTAGGATATTCTACACCTGCACCCTCCAGCAGATCTAAGAGCCACTGAATGTTATATTTTGATGGTCGCTGTGGGTCCTTGGCTACCGGGTGCAGAGCGGCTACAACAGCCCATAGAATGCAGAAGTCATCCCAGTTCTTTACATTTATGATGGCCTGCTTAGCCGCCAGCGCAGCCGGAAGTCGCAGTTGGTAATATCAATCCACAGAGTTGTGACCGCCTCAAACTCCCAGCCAGAACCTTGATTGGTCCACTTCTCCAACCGCTCTTGGATATTAACAACACTCTGGTCCAACGCAACATCCATGTCTTCTGAGGAGAGAACCACCTGCTGCTTATTACGCAACACAGGCTCAAAATAATCAGTGCTGTCATCATCGGCGTGCTTGGAGAGTCTTACCTTAAGGGCAAACTGACACTTGATTCCACCTAGCTCTTCCAGCTCACCAGTCAAAACTTTATGCATCTTCCGACGCATGCCCTTAAAGAACATCAAAAGGTCCGAGCTAAGGGGGTGAGACTCAGGAACGTTCATCACCCATCCACGCAAATAGTCTTCTTGAAGGCAAGACGCGCTGTGGGGACTGGGGACTGGGTTGTGGTGATGCGTGGGGCAGGGACTGGTCTGCGTGGGGCAGCAGTGGGGATGCGTGGGGCAGGGACAGGTCTGCGTGGGACAGGGACTGGTCTGCGTGAGGCAGCAGTGGGGACAGGGGTGCGTGCCACCCCAGCCTTTAATCTAGCAAACATCTCCTTGTATGTACGGTCATATTCATTACGCACTTGGAGTGCTTTGAGTGCAGCCTTAGAGCGTGGATAAGGAGGCTGAAAACCGTGAATTGAAACATAATCGTTTTGGGCTTCACGTGCTCGCTGATTATGAGTCATGTTTACTATACAGTTCCATTAGTCTAAAAGGGAATTCGTTGATACACAAAAGGCAACAACAATACAGCGAGCGGACTTTGACCTATGCAGTAAACACCCGTCTCTGACAAGGTGCCAAGCTTCGTCGCACGTAGCCGCCAAACCATGTTGTTGACAGCGCCACAAGATTTCTATTTTTATACAGTGGGGAATCCCCGTTCAGTGGCGCCGACTGGCGTGTCCCCAGCTATAGGCCGTTGTGAAGCAATTTTTTGGGCAAGACGAAGACGACTGTGGTTGACTTTATCAAACCCACAACCCATGCACAATCCTACCTTATTATTTTTTAAAGTCTTCTGACAACCCGTACAAAGACGATTAATGACACCATGTTTTATCTTATATCTGTGTAATCCACAAAACTCTTGCTCTTGCGTACAGGGCCTGTTACAGGGGACTTTCTTTCCGGGCAATATCCATGGGCACTTATTGTCAAATACTACCATTGTTATATATATAGATATCTATTAGTCTAATTGATAATATCGTCTGGCGGCAACTGGGTATCGAACGGCACCACAAGCAACTCCTCCTTTACAAAGCCACGGAGAGGTCCATCCAGCAAATAGTATAGTACAGGCTCACCAGATTTAGTGACAGAGCTTCCAATCAGGTAAACATTGAGTGACCACACAGGGTCAGTGGCCCGCCGCCGGTGGTCTTGCTCTGCCTCACCAGGCTGGTAGAGGTAGCGAACGCCAACATCAGAGGGAAGCTTTTGCTCTTTGACCCCCAGAGGGCGCCCTGGTACGACTGCAGAGGGCTTTTGTGCAACTAGTTTCGCCTTTATAGCATCTTTAGGTTTTTTTCCAGTCAAGCGGGTCACCTCAATATTTATCGCAGAGACTACAGCCTGCAGTCGAGAAACCCACTCAGTCGATCGTTTTCCCGTATCCCTTAACTCTACGGCATACTGGTGACCAAAGAGTCGTTCAGCAAGGGTTCGGTTAAAGCGTTCCACTATACCCTGGTCTCGATGGATATTCACACGGCCACGCCTGACTGATACTCCATGTTTTACTAACAGCTGATTCGCTGCACCCATAAACTCCCGTCCGGGGTCCATCTGAAGTAGTTTAGGCCAATGCAGCGGTCCTCGTTTGTATATCCTCTCAAGTGCACCTGCGACCTCCTTAGCCTCTTTTGTAGTCAATGGCTCAGCCGCTTTGTAGCGCGAGGCCACATCAACCAATGTTAGGGCATACCTGTAAGTGCGGCGCTTCACAACGTCGTGAGGAAGAAATAAGAGATCGGCTTGGTGAACCTCATTAGGGACAGGGACATCAAACTTTGGCCTGGGAATGTGTTTTGGCACCGGCAGGTAGATTTGCCATATAGCTTGCTTTGTTAGCCACCCCCTGGTTCAGCCCTCGCTTCCCCTGATAGCTGTAACTTCCTATCCCAGACTATAGTAATCCCTGCGACGATCCATTCGCAGCCAAATGACCTACTTAGCCTGTATGCAAATAGCCCAGTCGCAGCCCTACCCAGTATAATGAACGCCACCTCACGCCCCCTCTGTTCATCTGAGGGCTCGTAGAAGTCTGAAAGCTGCGGCTCAGAGCCCAGCGGGTCAACGGTTTTATTCGTAATTAGGGCGTACTCACGCATAGCCTCGTCCGCATCCTTAAATGTATGCTCGGCATGGTCCTGGCGGCGTAGTTGCTCATTGATGAAGTCTAACCGCTCAGTTCTCTTCTTGGCCCATGCTGCCTGAGCAGATTGAAGCTGCTCGATTGCCATATCATGGCGTTTACGTTCCGCGTCCACTTGGCTGTCTCGTAATTTAGAGAATAAAAAGTTGCTCCCAGAGAATGCAAGGCCGTTAACAAGAGCTCCCCCAACAAGTAGCGCGAGTGTGGCCATTACTTCAGTATATCAACTGGTAAGATTCCTTGTTTAATTAGCATATCCTTTGTGGCCATAGCTAGTGATACATCGACAACAGCCATAGCCAGGTCCCGTGGGGTGAAATCAAGACACCCCACTACCCAGAGCCATCTTAGCAAGCTTGGCATAGCCTATTGAAATACCGGAAACAACTACACCGTGGTACAGAGCGTTTACGAGCATTTTTCCATCAGTAATTGGTGTTGTCATCTTATTCCATATAAAACGGATCCTTTAAATGAGCGTCTGGAGGCTTTTGTACCAAAACCTGTTTAGGGTGTGAGGCTACCATCTCGTGCCTGTAGCAATACAATGCCAAAACGCCAACACCGCCGACAACTAAAGGCACAGCCCATGTTGGCCACGTCCACCTTTCCATAGGTTTGCTCGTTGATATTGGCTCGACAGCTTCGTCTCTACCATCTGTAAGCGCTGCCTTAGCCTCTCTGAGCTCTCTCAGAAGCTTATTTTGATTGGCTTTTCGAGCTGCAGCACCCTTCCGTCCTGCCGCAACCCTTTTAGCGTTTTTTGTCACTGACGTTATCTCCACCGGTGTTGTCTCCCCTTGATTCGTGTTCGTTTCTTCCATGTTTACTTACTAAATTTATTTGTCCAATTGATAGCTCTTAGTAAGCACCTGTTATAGCGGAGTTAAGCACATGCTATAGCGGAGTTAAGCACATGCTATATCAGAGTTAAACACATACTATAGCAAGGAAGTGGTGTCTTCCTCTCCACCGGCCCCTGTTGTTTCGGTGCTTGTTTTTCCAAATTGATAGTGCTTAACTGTTGTTAAAGCCGCAGTTACGGGAGCGATGATATAGCGATGATATAGCTCACAAGTGGCAGTGCTTAGCGCGTGTCCTACAAACGGGTCCGTCTCGAGGTCAGTAATTAGCCTTGGCTGGTGTTCTGGTGGGATTGGTAGAAACATACAAGCAATACCTGAGTACAGTTGTAGCAGTGTCTGACCTAGAGTACGTGTCATGCTGGCACCTAGCCGAACCTCGTATCTCACATACAGCTTTATGATCTCTTCATCAGACATTGATTCAACCTGGTCAATTGTAAGGTGCTCCAAACCAAGGTACTGACGGGCCTGACCGCCGGCTATGACGGCAGTAAGCCTATCTCTCTTAGAAGACATATCTACGCCAGGGGTGCAACTAGGTTCCGCTCCCCCAGACTTTGTCTCCACTAAGCTAGTCGAGTCCTGTTCAAGGAGTTTATCAATAATGGTATCAGGATCCATTAATATACGTATACGCCTTACTGCTTCAAAATACTGCACCGCTACCCAGATGAAGAAACCTAAATTGATTACTGAGGCAGCGGCTGCTATCAAGGCCAATATCACTTCAATCGACGGCATATGCAGTAGGCTGATCAGTCTTCAGCAGCAGTTTTGCGTGCTTGGTCTTTGCTAGTAGTTGGCGTACTGTGGCACGTTCCTCCTTTGTTGGAATTACATCATTTTCACGTAAGGCGTCTTCAAACGAGTCACGGTCCTTGGTGTGAAAGAGCACCATCCAGCGAGTCTGCTCACATAAGTCCTTCAGCACAGAGTTGTACTTTTGGGTGAGGACCCAGACACTTTGCTGCGCATGGCGGCCGCTAAAGGCCAGTTCGGATAACATGTCTTTCTTCTTGGTTAGGGCCTTTGTTGCCGAACAGTCATCAATAATGTACAGGGTTGGCTCGCCCTTAAAACAATGGTAGAAAGCCCTCAGATGGTCATGGAGCCGCTCCCCTGGATCAACCACGTACACCTCTGAATCATCCCACACCCATGACCGCGTCCGCGGCCTCGTTGAAACGTATGGTAGGGCAGAGGATTACAATATGCTCGAAGGCACCAAAGAAGGGCCCTTCAAGTAGGTCGAGGATGAATGCGGTTTTCACACATCCTGTCTGCCCACAAACAATTGCCGAACAGGGACCATCTGGAAATGTAAACTTAGTAGACTGCGCTGACGAACCTGCCATCTTTAATGTTAAGCTGTGCATCCATTACAATATACATATAAACGTTCAATGCACCGGCCGCCTCTGCCTTTTTCGTGATCTGTATGGTGATGCCCTCAGACGCATTCTCCACAGCCCTGCCACTACCGTGCAGCTGGTCGTCATCACTAGTCCTTAAGTCGAGCCACAGAGCATACTTAGTGGTTAGGTACTCTCCTAGGGACACGTCCGACAATGCCAAGTCTTTTAATGCTATTGCTACACTGGGGTCTCGTTTACTCGTTGCTGCACAGGCCTTCTTCACCTCGTCCCACTGCTGGTAGCCACGCATGCCCTGGGCATAGAGCTGATTGGGGATGCCCTCAATGGTCACCTCGACCTTCGTTATCTTTGGGTTGTAGAACGACTCTGTTTTCCTGGCGTATGAGGCGTTGGTCGGGTCTTCAAAGAGCAGTAGGATGCCCTTTATGCTGCGAGCCGGCACGTTCAGGTTGATGTTCCACAGTGTATCTCTTTTATTGTATACAAGCTTCCTGTGACGAAGCACACGGTCATACAGAATCGAGAGCCGACTTGTGTATTGTGTGCGTATCATGCGGGCCAACTCTGTTTGGGTAACCATGTCATACTCCAGCGAGATGCCATCAATTTTGTAGCTTGCAGTGGTGTCGCCTGTTGCGTGAATCACGCGGTTGTAGTCGTTGAATGTGAGCTCGTATTCCAGTCTGTCACTAAGCGCACTCTGGTAGAATGGCATGTGGCTCTCGAGGAGTTCAAAATCAAGCGGAATGTAGAACCTGTTACTTTAAACATCGGCTACCGCCTTGTCCTCTTCCTCCGCCTCATCGTTGTCTCCTGCCCCCACTCGTATCTTAGTTGCGTTTCTGTCATCTGATGTGTCAATGCCCTGATACTGGAGGCCCTGTCTCTCCTGTGCAGTCCGCCACAAGTCGTGGTAACGGTGGTACACATCGCTGTCATCAATAGACATGACCTCATTGCCAGAAATCTTGATTGTCAATTTCTTAACTACGGCGCGGCCCAGGTTTTCCACAACGCTGCGGTTAACATCAGTCGAGGTCAGCGTGATTGTAAAGGCCAGCCGTGCTGTCCCTGAAACAATGACGTCGTCTGCGCCTAGATTGGGGAAGCGAACCAGCAGTTGTTGGTTCTGGTCAATAGTGCTTGGATTGTTTGTAACGCATACAGATTGTCGCACGCCCTTTACCCCAAGGGGTTCGCGTATCCGGCGGTGTGGGTTTAGTTTGCGTCCGTAAGTACTCGTCATGTTGAATGCTTAATTACACTTATATCTTTAACACACAGACATGGAGTTTGATAACCCCGGATTTGACGATGCAGATGAGGAGGGGGCTATGGGAGGGGAGAGGAATGACACTAACTTTGATGATGAGGAGACTAACCTGATTGACGAAACTTTAGATACATCGAGTACGATTAGTCCACCTTGGGCTATTACTGAAATGCCTGCGGGGTTAACAGAAGATCAGGTGGGTTCCAAAGAAGAAACTGAAGTCTTAGTTACAAGGTGGGAGAAGGCAGTGTCTAAGCATGGGCTGCAGGCCACTCTGGAGTTTAGATCGTCTCAACAAGGTGACCTTTGGGTTAAGTGGGGCCGAGAATGGAAGCTTCTTACATGGAAGAACAATCCAAACAAATTCCTCTCTCCTAGGAGTATCCTAGATTACGGTGGTACACAGCTTGCTCAGGCTCTTGGAGTGACCCCTGAACTATCCACAATGGCAGCAAAAGCCCTACAAGGCGTTGACGAAGCTGCTGCTAAAGCGGAAGCTGCACTTCCAAAGTTAGAAATGAGCAGCCCCGAAGCCATGACAGAGCAAGTTGGTGTGGAAGAAACAAGCTTCATAGAGGGCGTTCATAACGCCATAGAAGACCTAGGCACACAAACAGACAACGAACTACCACTCAGAGAGCTTATGGGGCTTGATAAGGCTATGCAGACCCAGAGGGGTGAGCTGGTCAATAACCTAGCTAAGATAACTGAGATAGAAAGGAATATAAAACAGCGGGATGCTAAAATGGCAAGCCTGGAGGAGGAAGGGAGGGGTGATAGTCGAGCATGGAGATTCCAAGCAAATGAGCTTGCAGAGCTGCAGGAGCTGCGGAGTGCCCGTATTGAGGCTGCCTCTGAAAACCGTAACCGTCTAAGGACCCAAATTAACGCATCAGGGAAACGATCAACAGACTTCTTAACGAGGACACAACACTAGCTGAGCATGTACGCACTCTGTTCCGAGAGCAGGGTATAACAATCGCCTCCATACTCACTGCGATTGGATTGGCAATCTCGACCCTCGTAGTTGCTTTGACGGGCGGAGGGAGCACTAGTCCAACCCCGGCACCAACGCCGACACCAGCTGATAAGCCTGGTTTAAAGGAATGGATTAAAAAACAGCTGAACTCCTTGGCAAACGTCCTGAAGAGCCTAGCCGGTAAGGCAGCAGCTGCCCTTCCAGAAATCATTCCATCGTATCATGGCTGCTTACGTCAGCTGCAAAGGTGGCTGGTTGGATGGCAGAACATGTACGGGCCGCAGCTGTGGCGGTGGGGGGAGTTATCCTCCTGATACTCTGTGACTTACTACGTAGCAAACCCAAAGCACAGCTAAGCCTATAGCGATTCCGCCTATAATAAGAGCGGTTTTCTCATCCTCGTGCGCCCCACGCAGACCAGTCTCGGCCATAGGGGCCGGCCCTGGAGAGGGGAGTTCCATATCTGTATCTGGCGGAGGGTCAAAGCTGAACCGAGTTGACATCAGCATTGCTGCCTATCTGCTGCTCCTGGGATGACACACCGCAGCCGGCTGATGCACACCACACTGCAAAGTTTAACTGGTTCTGCCAAAACTGCATTGGATTTGTCAACCAGTCTTTTACTACTTTGTCCGCTGTTACCGGCGGCACCTTATAGTTACTGAATAGATCAGGAAACTTTGCTGTGAATGTACCACCATTGTGAACAACTTGAATTGTTTGTCGGGTTAGTTTATCTCCCACACCATATGTGGCTGGATACACCCCGCCCGCACCATATGGGGTAGCTTTTCTATTGAAACTAAAGGCTTGTTTATTCATAGTGCTATGTATCACACTCTGTCAAATGTTCAAAGCGGCGGCGCTGTGTCCCTGCAAAAACCTATTGACAACACTGTGGGCGATCTATGTGTTGGCCTAAGGTCAATCACGTATACTGTGGGCTGGTACAATCTAGAATCAGACGAGAGCATTGCATGGCGGTCAAGGAATTCAGAAGAGAGAGGATATGCTGCATTAAAACCAGGCCTCTGGAGCTTAAGCCTTCTTCAGGAGCATATTACACCATTAGGTATCGGTTCGGAGGTTGATGCTGTAAATGGGGTTTTTACACTAACAGTTCCAGACAATGTGGGTGCGCACATAACAGGCGGAGTGTTAACAATGTTGGGTCTTGACGGCTTCAGTGGGGGGTGGATACCTTCAGGTACTTACATAGGTGACCGGCCCATCAACTTTAGCATCTTTAACACAATTTATGTTCACCTCGATAAAGTCAGTACCACACACAACATGCTAGATGGTGCGCCCACTACGCTTCTTGAATTTGTTGGCTTAGAGGGTGGTTCTTTCGGTGATATTATAACCACGAACATCGCTAATCCTGTCTGTAAGCGTGTCACTAGTGGAACAGTGCATGAGTTAAAGGTTCAGTTACGCGATAATAAAGGAAGGCTATTAGATAACCACGACTTACCTGTTAGCGTTGTTCTTAAATTTACAAGATGTCAATAAAAACGAGTATTTATGGACCTATGCAAAAACCGGCAAGCACTGTTCAGGGTGCCGACCTATCGGAATATGCCACAAAGACATATGTATCTATTGGTGACTCAAAAAAATGGATAAAAGTAGCGGTACTATGACTGGAGACCTTGAAATGGGAGATAATAAAATCGTTGAGTTGGGAGACCTGACTTCACCGAAGGATCCATAAAAAGTATATTGATGCTGAAATATAGACAGCAGAACAGGTACCTGAGACGATACGTAGATGAAAAGACGAAACCACTCATTACTATATGGGCAAAAGCAAGTGGCCCCCTTCGGAGAGGATATGAGTGGTCGTTTGGCCATGGGGCTAGGGGTCGAGACTCACAAGACTCAAGCTGTGGATATACCATGTTATGTAATGGCAAGATCATTCGTATGGGGTTGTCTTCGGGTGTTGGTGCTGATGCTGGTCCTATATCAGTCGTTCCTGTTATTAATGGAACGAATCAAGTGGTAGGAATAAGTAAGCCTGCTAACCAACGAGCTGTTGTAATAACTTTAGACCAGTCTTTACAGCTAGAACAAGGCAACGTTATTAACTTTTATACAATCACACAAAACAGAGGGGCGACTTGGTCTGTAGCTTCACTCCTAATTGAACTTAATATATAGACTTATGTATGCAAAGACAGTATGAAACAACAACCAACGACTGCACCGTTAAATCCGGAGCCTCCTCCATGTTATCTGGGGCACTCCTATCGGCTGAATGAGATCAGTTTTAAGAAGCAATACCTAGGGAAAGAAATTGAAAAATATGGTGCTATGTACAAAAAATATAGGTGTGCAGTAAACTCAGTGGACGCTGTAGACACTGCTTTAGTTGTTGTGGGTATGTGTCTTGACGCAAGTGGTGCAGGTGTAATGTCTACAGTAATTGCCATTCCTATTGCCACAGTGTTGGGTGCTACTGGAGCCGCTTGTGGGCTACTTGTAATTGTTTGAAAATTCATCAGTCGGCGTCTGACCATTAAGTTAAAAAAGCATGACAAGATCCGCATTCTCGCTCAGAGCAAATTGAATACCATTGCTGACATTGTATCGGCGGCGCTTGAAGATGGGTATATCTCAGATGATGAGTTTGAGGTCGTTTCGGTCGAGATCATGAAATATAGTCAAATGAAAAGTGACATTAAAGCAAAATGTTTGAAATCGCCCCCTAGACCTGCTAAGGTATGACCCTGACAGTCCATTTGAAGAGTGGTGGTTGCTAGATATAATGGAGGCGGCGATAAAATCTTTCTGCAACGATCATACTGGATTCAAACAAAATACGGACCAGTGGGAGACCACGAGGAAGGGCTGCGTTGGAGGAAGTGACTACTCCTCTATTATAGGGCAAAACTACTTCAGCAGCTATAGCAAGAAGCTGACAGAAAAAACTAGCAACGAGGGTGTTCGCTTTAGCACACCCTGCCTCTGGGGTACGACTTTTGAGGAGGTTGCAATTGCGGTATTGGAGAAGGTGTACGACACCAAGGTCTACGGAAATAATATCTATATTGATGGCGGCGCGACGGCCTACTCTCCGGATGGCTTTTGTGTGCTCCCGATCCGGCGGGCTGAAGTGGATGCTGTCTGTCTGGGGCATCCTGAGGAGGTTGTGCTGCTCGAGATAAAGTGCCCCTACACTAGGAGTCCTGGGAGGGTGATTCCGAATATGTATAAGCCTCAGGTTCTGTTGGGGTTGCAGGTGGCAACCATCGGGGTGTTTGTCGACTGCGTTTTCAGGTTGTGCTCCTTTGAGGACCTGGGGAGAGCTGAGACGTATAACCAGGTGTATCACAAGGATCAGAAGAAGTATAAGGAGACGGTGGCTTGGGGGTGGGTGTCCATTGAGGGGCTTGAAGACGGCGACTATAGTGCGAACGGGAGGTTTAATAGTTGCCTGGGTTTGGAACAGGAGCATCATGGTCCTTGGTTGGGAAGACCGAGTGGGATCACAGAGAGGCCGCCGGGGGCTTTCTACTGTTGGAAGCTCTTTACGATGAGATTGATTACCGCTCGTCCCGATCCCGACTTTATCGAGAAGAACGACGCTAAGGTTGCCCAGTTTATACAGGACCTCAACCGCGTGAAAAATGGAACTTACAGCGACGGCCGCAGATATTTATCACTCAATGACCTCTATGGTGACTAACTACTGGTGTGGGCCTATACCACAGGGGCTGTAAGGGCTGGGCTCATATGGTACCATATGGTGGGGTGGGGGGGGGGGGGGTTGCGATCGGTTCGCTGGCTCATGTGAGTCAGCCTGTGTGTGTGTGTTTTCTGGGTTGCTGTATTAGATTGCTCACACACCCACTGCCGGGGGATACAATGAATCATAGCGTTCAATGTGCAGTTTCAGGATTGCTCCTAGCGCTCTCCTACCAAGTCCGCTATCTATCCCAGTACCTCGGTACCATAGGGCTATTGTGACGTAATATTGTTGACAGCGGTTCAAATTGGCACCTTTTCGCTGTAGCATTCTTATCTGGCCAGTCTGGCCGTTTTCGCATCTTTTTGCGAACCCAACGTGTGCTCGGATTGGATTATGGCGCCGTCACTTTGTAGACCTATATTTGGTTTACACGCGAAAGATCCTGTCCGTCTCAGCTTTATTTTGGGTCTGGTGGTGCCACTCCGGAGAATTACTGCTATAATAACCTCGTGTGGTGAAATTCGTAGCATACGCAGATAGGCATGCTTCAAAATCCGATTTGGCCGTGAAGGTTGTATCGAAGAAAATATGAAGTGAAATAATAAGTCCATCCTAATTCTCTTTGAGGGGATTAACGTCTTCATCTGTAATTTCTCATCTTTCTTATTTTAATGCTCCTTCGTAGTTGCTCTGTCACTGGCTGGTTGCTGTTGCTAGCCAGATAAATAACACGAGTCCAGGAGTAGAGTTGCTTATTGGTTTGATCAAGTTTTTAATAAGGAAGCTCCACTGGGATCTCGGTCTGAACCTCGTCTCTGGACCAGAAACATCTCTTCAAAACGATGTGAGCGGGCTGGTTATATAGTTCTCTCGGGA
This sequence comes from Urechis unicinctus, assembly GCA_034190875.2. Lineage (NCBI taxonomy): Eukaryota > Metazoa > Annelida > Polychaeta > Xenopneusta > Urechidae > Urechis > Urechis unicinctus. Next base: position 56,839,678 of record CM067357.1, on the reverse strand, counting down.
GTTTGATTCCCCCGAGTCCTCTGACCAGCCCACGCCATTGGACCACGGCATCTGGCCTAACGGGTCTGCATGGGGTGGGGATTCGTTAGCCATTAACCAACGGGTTAGCCATATCGTGTAGCCCAAAAGACCAACGTCAGGTTCTATTTATCACCTTGTCAGTCCAACAGTTTAAGCTAAATTTTTTGGTCGATGCATTCGATCAACCAAGAACTCAACACTTTTTTCACGAAATATGCATGTTCTGACGAGTTTCGGGCGATCAGTGTCGAAAGTTATTATCTAATTCGGTTCGAGATAATGTTTCATATTCCTATCGTCTGCAGAAAACTATGTTTTCGATAACTTTCCAAGTTTACCGGTGATATTTTCATCCGAAATACAAGCGCGGAGGACGATATCCCAGACAGCCCCAGAAACTTCCGATGTAAATAAGGCGGTGAGAACATAGGCAAAAACTATAGCTGATAATTCCTGTCGCCTTTTCCCCAGGTTTTCGTTGCTTTCTTCGTGATTCGGTGTGATATTTGTGCGTCAGTGAATGTTAGTGGCCTTTTCTACATGTTAGACAAGGTCATTTTAGCTTTTAGCTTTGTGCCACAAATAGTCCCCTTGAACCCGCGTCTTGTGAGTAGTCTCGCCTATGTTCCAATTGGTGAATCCTCCCGCTGGTCAGTTTCCACAGCCTCGCCGCCATGTTGCCAAGTCGGGCTCAGATATTACCATTTGGTGTGTTTTAGGCCAAAATACTTATTCACAGGATACTGTTGTTGCTGAAATTCAGCTTCTGGTCATATAAATGTTTGGTGAGTTGATTTTATTAGCTAAAACGAGGTAAAGCAGCGGAACTCTTGATGATTCCGTTGACTTATGCCGGGAATATGCGTTGGACGCCAGAACTAAGAGAGAGTGCATGCATCACTCCCGTACTTAGTTCGAAAGAGCTAATATCTTGCTGATAATTAAGGGGATTGGCAGAGGGAGGATGAGCTAGAATAGTATTATAACAAACGACGAGTTTCTTTTGATTCTACTAATTCACCAGTAGTTATATTTGATAATGAACTGATATTGCACAGACCAACACTTATCCCCAGTCATTTGTTCTAATTTGTAATGGTGAGTGAAAAGTGCCCCTCGCCAGCCTACCTGCTATACCAGGCCTTAAGACAAGCCTGTATTTGCCTAGCCCTTAAAGACGTCTAAGTAGACGTCTTACTTTCTCTTAAACCGACGCAATGTAAAAATTTTGAGATCGATTCAGACAACAACCAAACACCAAACATACCTAAGTGATGGAGTTTTATAATGCAATGATGTTCACTGATAATTTTATCCCTTTTTATCCATGGTAATTACTTATAGTTCGATCAATTTTGGAAGCGGTAAAAAGTCCGAAACACATCAACATTTTAGTTTTCAAGTTCAAGACCACGTGCATCGCGCATGCTCAGAATGACGTAACCCATCGACGACTAATGCTAAGGCAATGCGGATGAGGCGGCGGAATATCGCGGGAAATCACGCGACCCAATATTTTCCAATATGGCGGTCATCGTATCGCGATTTTTCGGAAATTATATATAGATGGCATTTCTTGAAGATTAGCGTCAAGCGGGGTTAAGTTTTTTGGTGCGTTAGGACTTTTTTTGTACAGGCTCTTGATATGTCATTTTCTAGATGCGTTATGATGCACATTAGCCAAACGCGTTTTCTTGGACGCGCGGAAAATGTTGAAGCAGAACGGTATATATTCAAATTACCGTTCGACCAGAGCTAGTGTTTGGCTAATTGACTATTGAATTGTTGGGTGCTTGTATATACCACAATATGGCGTTCACCCCTAGCTGTAGACATGCTAATAGAAGTTTACAATGGTTATCTGATTCGAGTCAAGGTGTTACATAACTAAAAGAAGGAGTGGCAACGTCTTTTAAAGTCATGTGTGCCGAAGTGTACTTCGTGTTGCGCCATCAAGCGAGCCAGCAAGGAAACCGGAGACCTTGACCCGAGGTCAAGTTTACGGGGAACATTGGCGAAATGGCATGGGTAACTTTGCATGTGTCAAAAGACGAGTTAACAACAAAAGTTCAAATTGGCACCACAACAAGCGCTTTAATCGCTTAGCTGCACGATAGTATGGTTACGTGATAGTAAGTTAAAAAGAACCAGTTGTGTGTCTGCTTCTCTCGCCGAATGTGTGATTAACGGTGCCACTCAGTGTGAAACAACAAATCGGAGTGTTGTAGAATGTGTGCCCGTCTCATAAAGATCACTCGGTCGGTTGGGCAAGTTCTTCGGAAATTGTAGAACTGACCAATGAGAGACAACGACTCAAAGGTACCCGAGAGTGACCGAGAGACACGGCTTGTGATTGGAGCATCCCAAATCTGGGATGCCCGTCCTGTTCAATACATTAGGCTCTGCTAGGCTGAAGGCGAGACTATTGAACATTAGTAACATGTAAACAGCGCCCGCGACCATCAGGCTAGGGGACCTTGACTATGAAATGCATGAGAAATTGTCCAGTTTCATACAAATATTCCACCATTACAAAAGTATGCAACCGGTAAGCAATAACACCAAATTATCGCCCACTGTCAGCCATATTGAACTGACAAAAATACGTCGTGTTTGAATGCGAAAATAAGGTAAACTATAAGGGGAATTATAATTATTGATACTGGACCATGTTAGGTTATTGGTTAATATTTTTGTATCACTTTGAGTGAAGTAAAGCATAAATCAGTCCTATCTACAAGACAGAAAACAATATGTAAATTTTGAAGGCACTCAGTCTGACCTCCTCCCCCTTACAACTGGAGTGCCTCAGGGATCAATCTTAGGGCCCCTTTTATTCTTGATATATGTAAATGACATCTGCAATGCATCAAATTTATTCAAAGTCATAACATATGCGGATGATACGACCCTTACAACCACCCTAAACTCAAGAAATTCTACATACAATATAGACACATTAAACAATGAACTTAATAATGTCAACAACTGGCTTATGCACAACAAGCTGTCCCTTAACACAAGCAAGACCAAATTCATGATTTTTCATAAACCACCCAAAAAATTCCATTCAAGAATCCAGATCCTTATAAATAACACAGAAATCAAACAAGTGCAAGATTTCAACTTCCTGGGCCTCAACATCGATCAGCACCTCAGCTGGAAAAGTCATACTGATAAAATCCATAGCAAACTTAGTCGAACAATGGGCATTATCAATAAACTAAAAAACACCTCCTCCCCCTAGATATTAAAAAAAATGCTCTACAACTCACTGATATTACCACATCTAAACTACAACTTGTTACTTTGGGGTCAACATGGAAATAGAATTGTAAAACTTCAAAAAAAGATCATTCGGATCATTACCTGCAGCTCCTACAATGCTCACACTGATCCTCTTTTTAAAGAACTACAGATCTTGAAAATTGAAGATCTATTTTCACTGTCCAGATATAAATTCTATTATAATTACTGTCACAACAACCTACCTTCATATTACAATAACATAAACTTAATAAATCAAACATCTGACATTCATAATCACAATACTAGAAATCAAAATAATCTTTTCATCCCAAGAGTAAAACACTCTTTTGCAGTCTCATCCATTCGATTCAGCATTCCAAAATTCATTAACAATGCCCCGAATATCATAGTAACAAAAATATTCTCTCATTCTTACACAGGATACTGCAACTACATAAAAAATTGGTTTATCAATAGATACAGGTATATGTGCACCACTCCAAATTGTTATACATGTACTTGCCCACATTAACTAGTCAAGCAGGAAAGTCATTTGTTATTGTATAGATTCAAAATGTGTTACTCATGTCACCAAATTCCGGACTTTGCCAAAACCCTCTGTCTATGTAAATGTTTTCTGTACCTTCTTACTCAGGTAACATGATGCTGTGACCTCATGTACTTATTATTATTATTATTATTGTGTACTATGCTTCTCTTTTGTACATAGTCTACCTTTTGTGTGTTTTCCTCTTTTATATTATTATTTTTATTGTCATTATGTCTGGGTGGCTCCAGCAGCAGCGGCTCATCAGCCTTAGTTGGAGTCTCCTTATCAATTGTTCATTGTTTATATGTTCAATTGGTTAATAAATTGATCTCTCTCTCTCTTAAAAATAAAGCATGAACGATTGATAACAATACTGTGGATTCAATATGTTTGGCCTTATTACTTATGACTAAATACCATACGAGGACATGTCTGGAGTATTGTGGGACATATCAAACCAATGTTTAGCATTTGAACAGACGACTCGTACCACATGAAGAAATGGAAATTTGATACACCCAAGCTGCCTATTGCGACGACACATTTGCTGGGGGAACTGAACCGTCTACATCGTATCATAATGGGTTTTTAACCTGTTAACCATTATGACATCAAGAAGCTTATTGACCCGGACATATGGACTTCGTATCTATGGAGCTTAGAATATTAAATAAGACATAGAAAAATAGCAAATTCTTTAAGATATGTCATTTTGTGGATCCAGACTTACTTATAAATCGAGTAAAGTTCTCAGCGGACGTTGTCATTGGCTTACGTTATTGAACAGGTGGGTTGATCACTAAATGTGAGCGATAATTAGGAATGTTGACAAACTACATAAACGAAACGATTTGTGTGAAGACAGTCACAATGGGATGCGTCCTTACCTTTTGAATGATTCGGTGAAATGCACACTTACGTTTGAATATCTGAAATAATAATGTGTATACAACATGCGGGCACACGCCACAAACCACTCGAAAAGCAGTATGGTGTATGAGCTTTGGGCAGGTAGGGCCTATACTCTCCAGTGATCTTAAACTCACAGGGATTCGTATCAGCTTGATTCGGTGGGAAAACGTCCATATTTATTCTCAACACACTCACTCGCCGTGAGCAGACCCTCTCAACGCATATTTGACAATTTTTTCGCAACTTCAGCCAGAACTACAGAGCTCAGTTTACGGAAGTCGCCATTTGCCCCGCGGCAAATTTGGTCCCATGCTCCTATTGGCTGGCGTATGTGTGGTTATTCTACAAAAATAAAAGATAGAGGCAAATGGCGACTTCCGTAAACTGAGCTCTGTAGTTCTGGCTGAAGTTGCAACCTGCCCTAAGTATCCATTTTTATCTTTTCCATCTCCATTTTCATTGATCCTAGAAGGCGGCTGCTTAATCAGGTCAATCTTATCTAATAACCTTTCTTGGCACCATATAACACATGAGTATTGGTGTGCTGTTAAACCATATGCTTACCTTACCTTACCTTCCAACCATGCATGTCTAATGAAATTAAACATGGATGACTGCCTAATTTAGGTTTAGTTCAGTTTGAATTTTGGATGTTGCCATTTGATTTAGAACTCCACACTTATTATCATACCATTGAGCATTTATATATTTCTGTTTCCTCTACATTCAGCATAGATTTTTATCTTTATTAGATGGTTTATGACATTCCAGGGAAATTTATTGAGCAGCTGACAGATGGTATTTTATGTAATGGGATCACTGATTGACCCATTCAACCATTCAAACGGAATGAGTCAACGGTAGTCTGGATCTTATTCCCATTTGGCAAGGAATTTTCTTGACAGCAAAGATGCTCTTGATTCCAATATTGACATTCCTCTACCAGTTCCCATGTATAGGCATGACAGCATTCGACATTAAAATTTGTTGTGACAACATTCTAACTATATTTATAATGTTTAGCTGCTACCAAATGGTACATTCCAAGTATCACAATTCATTTATGATATCCCCATAATGCTGGATATTTAAAGTCAAACCGGGACTGGTAATTTTTTACTAGAGTGACTAGTCCTGTGATGTAGCTTGAATTCCCCAGTTATTTCCTACAAGCTGTCTGACGTGTCATTGCATAGTCTATACATACTTGTCCTGACCACAGATATATCATGCCAAAACAAAAGAGAGATATCCTACGTATTCTGAATGTAAATGTTGAGTGTTAGAAGTACATTATGCCGCAACCTTGTCCAACATCATAGCGTGGCCTTCTCAGCCAATCCCATCAGTGACCTATGTGACCCTCTGCCCCCCTCCTCATATATACTCCATATCTTGCCTTAGTCTTTGAGGGAATTACTTTGACCTTTAAAAATCAGTTGTATCAAGGCATCCGAGCCCGACACTTCTCTCGCCAAAGCTCCATCTTAAATTCTGAAGTCACAGTTATCATGTTCTGCACTTATTCCATGCACCCATCTGTGTGAGTCATCAATGATTGTCGTCTAAACCGGGATTTAGAAAAGGTCGTTCCATAACAATCCTCACATTGGACAATATGAGCCACGTGCTGTGCTTTCACCTTTGATTCTCCTGTTGGCTGCTGTCATAACGGCTGGGGGCATATTGTCCACGTCCATGAAAACATCATCTATCACAACTGGATGGGATGTTCCTTGTTATTCATGAGCCTGCTGCCCATTAATGGTTTGGCCATAGGAGTGTCAAGACTGGCATCTTGTTGTGATTTCAAATTTTATGAATTCTGTGTTTTTTTCTGCCTTGATCAGTTGGTCCAATGGTATATTGAATCTTGACTGCTGTTATTGGAAGGTTTGTTCCCAGTGAGCAGGGGCATATAAATGGCCTCATCAACCATTATAATAAATCTCACCCACCACCCTGAGATTTCTAAGCTGCTCAAACTGGCACTAATCCACAGTGTCTATTGTATGTACCAAGACAACCCCCCCGCCCCACCCTTGGGTTACTGCCTCCATTGACTGGTGTGCATGTGTAGGTGTCTGTCACATGTAACCATGAAGGGCACAGTCAGGTTGAACACTGATGGTACATCAATCAGCCTCCCCATCTCCCAGGGCAACCGTATCGTAACAAGCAAAGCCTTGAGGAAAGGTAATACATATTTTCATTGAGAGAATATATCCATCATTATGACCTTGATATCATTATGACCTTGACATCGTGAAGGTCGTGCTATATTGACTAGTGTCTGTCAGTATTTATTTAGTACCTCTATCACAGTAAGATATACTGATGTCATTGAAACGTGATGTGTTATAGTTTTAAGTTATACAGTCAGATATGATTTGCTTAAACAAAGACCTGTCAATCACATTCTGATTAGGCCCAAATCTGAATTACAAGCTTGCCAATGTGTTCTACCTTGACATAAGATCACAGGGCTAGATTGATCTATAACTTACTACCTGTCATATCTACATAAATTTGTCCCTGAGATATGACAAGTAATAATCCATGATTACCTCTGTTTGGTTTTTCGCAGGATGGACAATGGAGGACTTCCCAGGGCTCGTCAGTTTCCTGACGTCTACCAGACAGGAAGCATGGAGCAGTGGCTTTCTCAAAATGAACTCTCATTTACGCCGTGAAGGAATGACATTCCTTGTGGCGTTGAAGTACTCCTTCTCTGAACCATGCCACAATTTGTCTCCCAACCGAGACCTTTCCATGAACCTCAACTTGACTCATGTAGGGTCTTCATCCCTAGAAACCCTCCAAAGTATTCAGTATGGAAATGAGACCATTGTAAACAACACTCAGTTTGGGTTTATGTTGACAGGAAAACTCGAAAAGTTTCTACATTACCTGAATGGTTCAAGCACACCTATCCAAAGATTGCTTTAATGCCCAAATCAAAGCCTGTGGTACCTTCAGCAATTCCAATGGCAGGTGTTTTTATCGACTCTGTTACTATATCAGAACAAGATATTGACAAATTTGGCCACACTAACCACGAGTGTTATATACAATTCTCTCTACAAGCTATATCAATTGCTCTCAGTAATGGATTTTTAAAGAAAGAATTTTATAATCCTTTAGAAGTGCCACTATTGTCTGTTGAAGTGATGTATAGCGGTGAGAGTAATGCTGGTGATGTCTTACAAGTAGCCTTGTGGCATGCACAATGTTCACAAAGTATACATGTGACAATTTGTAATCAAGCAAAACCAATTGTTCACTTCTGTTTTAATTTTAGGAAATCAAATAAAGTGGCACAACTGTAGTGCAGCTGAATTATGAGATGATAAGAAATAACCTGCTTGCAAGTTATATATATATATATATATATATATATATATATATATATATATATATATATATATATATATATATATATATAGATACATATATATACATATATATATATGTGTGTATTGCTTGATCATAACATATATTATGCATATATTTATTGATTGTATTATTTATTTACCTTGTGGTTGGAAGCTAGTTTTCGCTTAACATCTGTTGGTGTTGTGCCTTGTTAACCGTCTTAGGCACCATATAACACACTGGTGTTGGTGTGCCGTTAAACCCTATACTTACCTTGTTAACCGTCTTAACCTTGCGATCATAACGTAATATTTATGAATGGAGACAGCTCCACTGTATGACGTCAATACAACCTCTTACGCTGTTCAAATGTATGTCCCATATATCATATTTGTCGGTTCCAATAATGCTACTGAGTCATATCTATAGCCATATACCTCATCAACGGCCCTCCATACACCATTAAAGTTGTGCTGATTATCAACCTGCATTTTAGGCTGATATCGAAAAGATATCTTGTTTTCATGACAAGAGAAACAATCATATCTGCATGTCTAATTAAGTCATATTAATAGAATATGTAAATATTGGAATCTCACTGGGGAATGAGACATACGTTTGACGTTCGATGGGTTATACGCTTGATATCACTAGAGGAAGGGTTGGGGTAGCCTCGAGCCCAATAGTCCTTGAATCCGGTTTATAATCATGGGTAAAATCCGTATTCTTGAGAATTAAAAACACGGAACTCCGCATTTGTGAAGCTTTGTGCGGAAGGGTGACGTCGAAAGGGTGATTTTGCTGCGTTCCTAAACTAAAGACTTAGTTAGCATGCAGGACACGTGGCAGTACGATGGAGAAGGACCAGTCACAGCAATCCATCAACACTGTCACCATAGAGACGGGCCTATCAAACGAATGGTGTTTATACACGCCCAGTCTGTCAGTACTATCACCATAGAGACGGGCCCATTAAACGAATGGTGGTTATACACGCCCAGTCTGTCGACACTATCACCATAGAGACGGGCCCATCAAACGAATGGTGGTTATACTCGCCCTGTCTGTCAGTACTATCACCATAGAGACGGGCCCATTAAACGAATGGTGTTTATACACGCCCTGTCTGTCGACACTATTACCATAGAGACGGGCCCATTAAACGAATGGTGTTTATACACGCCCTGTCTGTCGACACTATCACCATAGAGACGGGGCCCATCAAACGAATGGTGTTTATACACGCCCAGTCTGTCGGCACTATCACCATAGAGACGGGCCCATCGAACGAATGGTGGTTTTACACGTCCAGTCTGTCGACACTATCACCATAGAGGCGGTCCCATCAAACGAATGGTGGTTATACTCGCCCAGTCTGTTAGCACAATGTTCCGCAATTCATCACGACGGGGATTAGAAATGCAGTGAACGAGAAAGAAATGCCGAAGTAAATAGCGTATTTCCTATCATGGAAATGACTCGCGTCCGTCGGGTGAACAAATCGGACGCGAACCAATCCCAGTTGGCGGAATAAGGTTTTTCTGCGTCGAGCAAGCTATAGTGCTGTGGTCATAAAACATGTTTCTTTGACGAATCATATGTTAACATCTACGCTTGGTTGATTCCGTCACGAAACTCCCAAATAAACTTGGTTATTTCCATATGGCATGAATCCTCTTCCTGACCACAACACGCATGCGTAGAGTGTTCAATCGATCATGCACTTGGGCGCGTGGCAGGAGTGTTGTGTTGTCGTGAATTTGAACACATCGACTATGGGGCTGATGATAAATAGATGACTTTCTAAACCGCTATAATCATTTATTTGGTCTTGTCCTTAACAGCGTTATATGTAAGTATATATGTAACACCAATAGAATGCATTCATAGAGTGTCGTTCTCACAGAACATCCTTGAGGATGTTTTGGTATTGCGTGCCCAGTACCGGCACACATTTAACTACCTTCAGTTTTGTAATCAGTTTTTGTTAATTGCCTGCAGTGTTAAGCGTGGGAAACGCTATATACCTGCAATATCTTGTGATGAGATAGCATGATGCTTCTGAGCCAGTGTTCGTTGAGTGTGTACGCTTGTGGTGATAGGGGAAATGGGGGTCGCAGCAAATCACAGAAAACCAACAAAGCGGTTGAAGGGGGGCATAAAATCTTGGGTGCCTGAGAAAGCAACATTAATCACACTGAATATAACGAGAATCGTTAATCACAATCGTTAATCAGAATACTGAAACATAAAAGAGTTCAATGAAAGGAAAGTCAATTACTTAAAAAAAAATAGTCAGTTCTCATTGTATAGAAGCTGAATTAATTGACGTCATTTGTTCCTCCGAATGAGCTGTGTCCATGTCAGTAAAAACATACATTTGTCCAGCCTCTATAACTGTGAGATTTGAGTGTATAGCTTTAAGCCGTAGGTGGCTGGCACCATCGTTTGTGATGGAAAATTCATTACTATGTTGGGCACAATGTATGTGTATATCAGCAAAGCCCGTCATGTTTTAGGAGCAAGTTAGGTTATTTGCGAGAGTTCGCTAGAATTGCATAACGTTTTTGCCAGATAACATAGTATTAATTTTGATTTATGACAAGAATCGTGTCTTACATAAAGCTGGCAGTGTATTGACCAAATACCTATACTTCAAATCAAAGCTGTTAGCATTGTCATTTACGTCAAGATCCCCGTGCACGTGTGATGTATTTCTTCAAAACAACTCACGTGATGGTCTCTCTTGTGCGAGCCCGCTGCATCGCAATCATTTTTGCCTCAGATTGTCACGATAAAGATTTATAAAATGCGTTAAGATATATGCAGGCTCGCCGCGGGAACACCAGATAGACGAAATTGATTACTGCGGTTCTACGTCACTTCCCTTTCAGCTGCATTTCTTCAAAAATAGTGAAAATTCTATTGGGAGGATACTTCATAGACCGATTCCCTGTTACTTTTGGTAATGATATCAGTAAATCGAGTGCAAACGGTGACCCCTGTCATTTTTACGGCCGATATAAAGTTCGATTTCTTATCTTTGCTGGGTCGTGATTTTTCACCAAATATGAGAAACGGTTTACTGTACATTGCATCCGAAGTCCCAAGTTTAAACGATAATACCATAAAAAAAAGTTGCGCATGCGTAGTTACTGATCCACGTCGCTATTCATATGCATATTTGTGTAAAGAAACTTGGGAGGCCGTTTCGAGTAGCCCAACAGATCAATGTCAGGTTTAGCATTTCCCGTACTTGGTTCGCAAGAGCTAGTTTCAAGGCGCCTTTGTCGTAAAATTATCTGTGATTTGGTGTTCTCAATGCCTTAAAAGGTTTACGATCGAGTCATTTTAGCAACGACACTGAAACGGAAACGAAAAAATGCATCTTCAAGTACAAGCGCCAACTTGGCTAAGACCACTTTGAAGATGATTCATCTTGTCACCTAGTCGGGTTTAGTAACCAGTCAGATTGAAGTACCTTGGGATCGAACCCACACCCAGTAGGACAGGCGGCATTTAATGCAGATGCGGTTATCTTAACAATTAGGATGAGTAAATTTGACACATGGAGAAAGTGATGGGTGCATACACATAAGCGATGAAAAAGAAGCGCCAGAAAGACACAAAATATTTTTTTCCTTCGTAATAACTCTCATTCGATGCTGCTCCAATCTTAAGGCACCGGGCGAAACAGGACTGCTGTATATCGTCCATCCAACAAGAAATTCCCCAAACAATCTTTCTCATCAGAAACACGTCTACAACGACTGCCATACTAAGTTTGAACATGATGACAGTAAATTAGAGCTCTTGTGAAAATAATCACTCGTGTTGATGAGGGTGAAGCAGGGAGAGGGAGAGCGGAAGACGCCGCCAAAATAACATGACATGCCATGCAACAGCGTCACGTGACACTCACCCCTCGATCGGTCCATCGATCATACATTATAGACGCCTGGAGATAAGCGACTCACATCGTGAAGCTCAACCTTATTATTTATCTATTGTTGTGAGTGGTATCACAGATGATGGTAAAGGTTCCCACGACGTCAATGGTCCCTTGGTATATTCACACCAGACGCGCCCACCCCCAACCCACACACGCGCACCGGCCCTCACGCCCCCTTCGGGTCGGGGGTTCGGGGTGCAGCTGGCCATATTCGGTCACGCTCAGCTCGTTTTTGCAGCGGAGGCGATGTTTGGGCGTCCGATCAATCTTATAGGGTGTTCAACCGAGTGCATCTCCTCAACTGAAAGCTTGCAAAATAGCTGTTGGAACGTGAATTCACGGAAGTCGCGCTGGGTGCATTAAACTCGTTTTCCCGGCTTATTTCCCAGAGTCATATATCAAACGTCGTGTAAAGCAGCGTTGATTTCAAATAATGGCGTTTTGCCGAAAATCAATCAGCACGCCCACAATGACTTGTCTCTATTTATAGCATGCACGTTTCAAAACACGGTTCTTACTCTATCCACGCCTGCGCACTTGGCGGGGTTTCCGGTTCATGCGCAGGGACTTCCCCGTTGAGCCTGTTGAGTTATCGGTTGAAGCATGGAGCGGATGATATGCGTACGGTAAATGCTGAAACAGCAGGATAGATATCGTGGCTTGGCGTTGTAACTATGGGTCATGTTTCGTAAAATTGCTATGTCAGCTGTCAGTTGACATACACTCATGAATATTCATAATTCTTTCACCTCACAGGTGCGGATTTGAATATACCAGGAAGCGTTCTATTAATATCCTACAAGTCAGCGAAGACAAACAATCCTTCTGATACAATAACATCATCTTCCTGATGTTAAGCTTCCGAGCATCAAAATCAATATTTACATATTAACAACGTTATGTTAGATCTGGTAACATGGCGCTCGGAAGCCTAACATCGGGAACCAGTCGCCTGCGACTAGGCTCCAGATGATACGGAACCGTGATATTTGGGAATAACTGAAAATGCTTGAGTGTGGTTTATATTCACCGGGATCATGGCTTTGTATGGAGAAATCTAATCAGCTTTGTTTTAAACACTATTATTTAATCCACAGCTGACCTATGTAATTGATTAAAGTCATTGTTTTGAACAGTGCATTAGGTTTGGGGTCCGCCACAGGCGCTTAAGCATATATATATATATATATATATATATATATATATATATATATATATATATATATATATATAGATATATATATATATATATATATATATAGATATATATATATATATAGATATATATATATATATATATATATATATATATAGAGAGAGATATCTATATATATATATATATCTATATATATATATCTCTCTCTATCTCTATATCTCTCTCTCTCTATATATATCTCTATATATCTCTCTCTATCTCTATATCTATATATATCTATCTCTCTATATATATATATATATATATATATATATATATAAAGAACCATGAATGGAAGCTTGGGCGATTTACAAATATCAGTACAGAATTACGGTCTCTAGTTTTGTCTGGTTGTGTGTTTGTGCATGCATGTGCGAGTGCTTGTGTGTGTATTTGTGCGCATCTGTGTGAACCTTTGGTTGTTTATTTGTACATCAGACCCCCCCCCCCCCACCCCGCCCCTCCTCTCTCGTCCAGCCGCTACATCCCTCAACGTTCATAAAATACATATGAATATATTGCCGTTGTCTATGTCGGCTTACCCGACGCAATCAATACACCTGGCCAGGTAAAGCAGCAGTCCCCGATCACCTAGCCGCGTGTGTCCTGGGCGGCCGTGTCAGTTCACGGACGTTGTCAGCTGACGCATGCGCCCAGACAGCGACGCAAGGAACTGGTACTGGTTGGGTTACAGGGACGCCTCATACTTCTTGGTGTGTTTACTGCTGATTGGTGTGTCTGCTCCTTGAGGGTAGGTACGAGCGGGTGAGTGTGTGTGCCGGTTATGCGTTTCTTCACGTAGACCAAGCTCAAAGGTAACTGTTACCATCCAGATAAGGAGACAAATGGCTAGGAGTTCATTATACGCATAAGATGCTGCGTTTTCCACGGGATACGCAGGAGTGTTGTTGGATCGACTTGGCGGCCACCTGTCTATAACGGACATCTGCTTGATGCTTACATATTTACATACCTCGAAATGTTCAGTCATTCCCAGAGAAGGTTGAGCGGTGGACATAAGCCTATATCAAAGCCACGAGTCCTATCCCTCAAGTGCTGGTGGTGTTGTTGTGGGTGGTATCTAAGGCCATGCGTCCCTTGAGACAGCGTTATAATGCAAATTAAGTTATACGTCTGTACTAGATCATTCCGTACAAAACCATGCCAGTCGCTTCTCGGTAACTCACCGTAACACACCTACCCACGTAGCATCCTGTTTTATTGGTGCATTCACCGGAAGTATGTATGTGTTTCACTGCAGACTTCTAATTTTATATTTATACAATTTGTGAGCCATTCAACAGCTGTGTGTTATTTGGCAAGATCAATGAAAGTAACATATGCCAACTTCGTTCCCACGATCTGTCGCTCTGTTAACCCACGCTATTGTTACTCGCCGTCGAAAACATTGGCGTCGGCACCAGGCTGGTTTCATGGAGAAATTGGTGCACTGTAATCGTATGCTTATTTCGACTAGGCGCTATAATTGGTTCGGGACATGGATGGGTATATGTTGATTAAACACAGGGCCGATAACCAAGTGTTATGTTGAGGTATGTATAGACTGGGATAGGTGATGGAGTCCGATGACTCTGTGTATATGTGTATTTGTAAGACTCGGTATAACTGACCCAATTATTTACTGCTCTCGATATTTTACGTACCGTTTACAATGTGTTAATAATAGGCATGCGATTCTGTCAGTAAACTGGTAGAGCTCTACTACCGCCTAGGACGGAGCTCATTTTGCATGGGGGTGGCGATATCAATGTTATAACAGCATTGATTTGCTACCAGGTCTTGTAAGGCGCTCAACAACAGCTGCATTCATTTTTATCAGTATGCTTTTATGAACACATGGCTGCGTTTGCGATCAAGATATCATTTTGGAAAAATCGCGCCAGACATAGCAGCGAGTGCTTAGTGTAGCGGCTCAACCACGACGTGTCATGGCGCAGATAATGTTTCCGGTTGATTACTATGGTAAGCCAAGCGTAATATTCACGACACGACCGCGTGTTTTCAAGCTCGCATCATCGACTCGGCTAACCTTGCGCCAACTTACAGCCTTTATTCCCTGAAAAGAATAGACATTTTACTATATTCTAACTAAATAGTATGTACCACAATTTGCCGATGACAGAGATTTTTGATCATTTTATGTTTTTGGATGATCATCTTTCATCATCATGTGACCTTCAAATACACGCATGTGCATGGTTTATCCAGTTTCACGTTTCCTAAGGTTGCTTTCAAGGCCTTCAGTTAACATCGTAGCAAATGTTGATTGTATAAAACCTTCGTGACCTTTCTCGGTTGGTTTCAGCAGTTTTCGTGAGCATGTGACAGTAATTGACAAAAGGTGAACATTGATAGACTCTGTGAAGCCCGCCAGGAAAGATGTTATTTAAATGATGGAAAAAGAGCTATGCTAAATCATCAGGCTTTAAAATCTTAGGAGAAACAGTAGCTTATTTTGGCGCGTTGACGGAGTGTGGTCTGTTCGTTATGAAAGAACCATTTCTGTGTATGTATGAGCGCTTATGTGTGAGAACAAATGTGTCTATGTGCGTATGTCTGTGCGATGGAAACAGCCAGTCGCATGTTCCTGTGTAAACTTTCGTTGCCTTATAAACTATAAGTTGTTGTATTGACATTTAGATTGACACATGCTTACAGCGCAGCCTCACGATCTCTTTGGAAAGGCGGATTATTTGAGCGCTTTAACAGCGAGTAGGTAAACACCTTTAGAACACAAAGAAGTCACTTAATTGAACTTATACTGATTGTCCGTGGGGTGGGGGCGTCGGGCTTGCCGCTTACTCCGCGGCGGGGTGTCATCGGAGCGGCGACATCTGCTCAACAGTGTACACCCTCCTGTGCAGTACTAGGCTAGCTGGCCACACCTCTGTACGCCATAATAATATCGTCGCCGGCATGACAGCAAAAAACCGTCAACGGTTCTGTGTACGGTGTGCACTGGGGCCAGGTTCATATCGCTATTCACTCTCAGCCGTGGTTTTCATAAACGTGCGTGTTACCCCCTAATCAGTGATATTTTACTTTTGTAAAGGACTTTTCAACGACCGCTCACATCGACTGAATGTTGGTGTTTTGGGGAGACCATAGCGGCCTTTATTGGCGTGATTTTATCCGCTCTCTTTCGCCTTACCTGGGCTGATGACTCAATGGGCGTTCTGGCGTGCCCCATAACATATTTGTTAAAGCCTTATTAGAAAATTCCCACTTCCTCTAAGCCGACATGACGCGATGTTAGCTTTATAGAACGGAGAGGACGAGAGACAGTGTAGAGTTGCCCCACAACAGTGCAGCCAGGTGACTGCCCACGCTCGCCGTCCACAACGGGAATTAATCAATCGACTAACAGGTCAGACAGACGCGCGCGTGATAGCAGGAAAGCAGGACGCGTACGAGTGGATTCTTAGTGAGTGGTAGAGGACTGCCAGGCTGACCAGGTAAGTGGGTGTTGTGGGGATATGTCTGTCTTATCTTGTTGCCTGTCTTTGTCAGCGTTACCTGGCTTCCTCGAATCAGCTAACCTCAGGTGTGATGTAATATCTGAGCTCCCGTATACGATGAGGGTGGTCCCTAAACATGGTCCCTGTTGGGTCTGCTACTCTCTGCCGCGTACTAATCATCAGACTGTCTGCGCTATACACATCTATTGCCAAGCATCAAATAGACGATCATATATGCTCACCAGAGAGAGTACCAAACAGATCCTCTACTGATAAAGTTTGACTTGATTACGTAACTATGTACTGTGACCCTACATAAAACATTGTTGTTGAAAAGCCCTATTCCCGATCCCGCCCTCCTCATTTCTCACTGAAAATAAGTTTCCATGAATGTGTATTGGCGTCTCTTAGAAACGAATCTCAAGGAGTTTTGTTGTCTTTATGAGCGCGCTATTTCCACTGAAGTGTTTGTCTCTTCTGTGTTATGCCATGTGTGATGTACATGTTGGCTGCTGTTAAGGGATGGTGAACACGCCTTGCACGTTGGTGAAGTGTCTTATATTTTCCTGGGTGACATTGTCTTATAGTGGCTATTTACCTGGGTGACATTGTCTTATAGTGGCTATTTTCCTGGGTGACATTGTCTTATTTGGCTATTTTTGCTGCGTGATATCGCCAAATAGTGGCTTATTTTGCTTGGTGATATTGTCAAATAGTGGTTAATTTTCTCGTTGATAATGTTTTAAAGTGACTTTTCTTGCTGACATTGCCTGTAAGTGATTACTTTACCATATATAACATCATAACATTATTGTGACTCTTACATTGGAGTCATTTTTGTTTGGTCATTTGAACTCGTGAGTTTATCATTACCGTGGATCTCTCTTGAGTTTAGCATTACCGTGGATCTCTTGTGAGTTTAGCATTACCGTGGATGAGTTTAGCATTACCGTCGATCTCTCGTGAGTTTAGCATTACCGTCGATCTCTCGTGAGTTTAGCATTACCGTCGATCTCTCGTGAGTTTAGCATTACCGTCGATCTCTCGTGAGTTTAGCATTACCGTCGATCTCTTACCTGTGCTGCTTGGCTAAGCTACCCATATGTAATTGAAGTTTTGGAGGATAATTTACTCGTGTGGTTTTGATTTTGTGTGTGGCTAATCTTCCCATGTGTTAATACAGTTATTGATTTATCTAGATGGCTATTCTTCCCCTGTAGTGGGGACGTTTGGTGGCTATTCGTCCCCTGTGTTGGGGATTTTTAGTGGCTATTCTTCCCCTGTGGTGGGGACTTTTGGTGGCTATTCGTCCCATTTGTCATTGATTTTTGTCGTGGCTATTCTTTCCATGCGTAATGAAAGCTGTTATTTTCGGCACCAATACTTTTCTCCTTTATTCATCTTGACGGCAACACAACACTCTCTCCAAGGCAATCTTTCCTGAACAGGACCCACAGTCGACGTCATTTATGGGGTGCTGTTTGGTAATCGCTCTCGTCGACTTGGCTGGAATCAGCAAATACAACAGCAGTCTTGAGACTGGCGTGTATGCGTGTCATACCGGATTGCGTAACTCGGGGTGAATTGAAGTTCGATCTAAGTTTTCCCAGCCTGAGTCCTCTTGATAAGGTTTTGCACGTGGGGTACTCTGAGAGCCGGGTGGTCCTTAGTGAAGTCAGACCCAGGTGGTCCTCAGTGAAGTCAGACCCGAGTGGTCCTTAGTGAAGTCAGACCCGAGTGGTCCTCAGTGAAGTCAGACCCGGGTGGTCCTCAGTGAAGTCAGACCCGAGTGGTCCTCAGTGAAATCAAACCGGGGCGGTTCTGTGAGTTAGCTTAAGTCATGAAGAAACGGTCAATTTACATTGTCAATACCCGGCCCGCTTCACATATCTCTATATGCTTGGAACTGGTGTAAATATGTGTTTTCGGGGCTACTCGAGTTTCTCAGCTGAAGGTATGTGGATGGAGAATTAAGCCGCTGGACGGAGTGACCGGATCACCTTTAACAATAGGAGCCTTTTGTCACGGCGCCCAATCAAAATGTCGTGGGCGAGATTTTGCGTGACTTGATGGTTCTATGTGCACATTTCGCCTTTTTGCGGTTCCCGGTCGCCTCTAGCTTAACAAGGGCGGTGAAGTGATTCCATATGACCTTTCATCTTCGTTTTACAAAATGGTTTAAGATAACCGTGTTGGCAATATTTGCCACCTCAAATCAAGGCGATAAACACGTCGCGTTCTGTGGTGGTTTCCACAGAAAATCCTTACAAGGCTTGAACGAATCATTTTGGGATGAGGCGCCAGGTACACCATGACAACCCGACAATGACACAAGTAGCATTATGCTATATTTAAACTATGAATCATGCCCCTTTATAGTTAATGGTCTCAGTGGTTTTGTGCAGCTCCTTTTTAGCTAGTTTTCTGGGCGTGTAGGAAAGGGATAGCTTCACATTGCCTTCTTTTCACAAACAGACTTGAAAACAAATTACTCCGATTCGTTCATCTGTGTTGCTTTTCATTTCGTCGACCCATTCGGTGCCTACTAGTGAACATATCTACGTACAGGTAATGGGTGTAGCTCTTTCGAACTAAGTACGGGAGTGATGCATGCACTCCCTCTTAGTTCTGGCGTCCAACCGTATACTCCCGGTTTTAGCTAATAAAATCAACTCACCAATATTTATAGGACCAGAAGCTGAATTTCAGCAACAACAGTATCCTGTGAATAAGTATTTTGGCCTAAAACACACCAAACGGTAATATCTGAGCCCGACTTGGCAACATGGCGGCGAGGCGGCGGAAACTGACCAGCGGGAGGATTCACCAATTGGAACATAGGTAAGACTACTCACAAGACGCGGGTTCACAGGGACTATTTGTGGCACAAAGCTAAAAGCTAAAATGACCTTGTCTAACATGTAGAAAAGGCTTGTATTTCGGAAGAAAATATCACCGGTAAACTTGAAAAAGTTATCGAAAATATAGTTTTCCGCACACGACAGTAATATGAAACATTATCTTGAACCGAATTAAATAATAACTTTCGACACTGATCGCCTGAAACTCGTCAGAACATGCATATTTCGTGAAAAAAAGTGGTGAGTTCTGGGTTGATCGAATGCATCGACCAAAAAATTTTGCTTAAACTGTTGGACCGACAAGGTGATAAATAGAACCTGACGTTGGTCTTTTGGGCTAAATGGGTGGCCTTTCCATGTTGCCTCCTGCAACCTCTTAAGTTTGTTTTTAGATCACAGACTGTAAATTAACACAGCTTTGGGTAAAGTCCGAACGTGAGACTAGCTCATTGCACCTCACCGATAACTGCCATCTCTTCGTTCATTTTTAGGTGACTCATTTTGAAACTTTTAAGAACCAACAGACTTGATTTGACCTGGATGAGCCTTATAGTCCCGTCTAGCATCCGTTGTCGGCTAGGTAATCTGGGGTACCTGGTATGAAGGTACCGGAGAACCTAGCCGAGAACCGATGTCCTGCCTAGCTACTTGAGGTATTGCGCGTGTGTGCCCTTAAACCATGTGCACTTATCAACTTCATTTTAAAGGGACAACTTCTTTATTCACTGCTACAATATTGCCACATCCTCTAAACGGGTGCTCTGATCAGCGATCGCCATTTTATTCCCTAATCGTTGTCTTTAACTTCCTGTTGCTATGTTGTTTTGTCCGCTTGAGGCGCTCTTGTAGGCGAGACCGACCGTGCTGCCACCGTGCGAGCACGCGTTGTATCGGTCTCGTGATGACAGCTGCTCGTCACTCGTGTCTTGTTGTGCCTCGCATACTGCTCATGTTTTACCTAGATCACTCTGAGAGAAAAGTGCCCTCCCAAATTTGGGCGATCTCATTTACGATTGAATGATATGGTTGGTATAAGTACTCGTGTTTTGATTCCGACTGCTATCATAAAAACTGCCAGCTGTGAAGAAATTTATGAATCGTGAAGTAGCCAGGACAGTTAACGCGAATTGCTTCAGATGATCATTTGGAAATGTATGTTTTTTTCATCACGACATTGGACTTGTTTATTTCTACTCTATGACATATGTACAGATGTGCCTTTGCTCTGGGGTAGGACTTTCTATTTATGTAGGTGCTTCATCGAAATGAGGATCGGTAACGCGTCCTAATTTACTCATCTCCTGGTGATGTAGCTCGGTAACTCGTCCTAATTTACTCATCTCCTGGTGATGTAGCTCGGTAACTCGTCCTAATTGACTCATCTCCTGGTGATGTAGCTCGGTAACTCGTCCTAATTGACTCATCTCCTGGTGATGTAGCTCGGTAACTCGTCCTAATTTACTCATCTCCTGGTGATGTAGCTCGGTAACTCGTCCTAATTGACTCATCTCCTGGTGATGTAGCTCGGTAACTCGTCCTAATTGACTCATCTCCTGGTGATGTAGCTCGGTAACTCGTCCTAATTGACTCATCTCCTGGTGATGTAGCTCGGTAACTCGTCCAAATTGACTTTGGCGCCTCACCAAAATGTTGATCGGTAAATCATCAAATTTATATCTGTACCGCCCCAAAATATTGATCGGTAAATCATCAAATTTATATCTGTACCGCACCAAAATGTTGATCGGTAAATCATCAAATTTATATCTGTACCGCACCAAAGTGTAGATCGGTAAATCATCCAAATTGACTTCGTCACCCCATTAAAAAGTACTTAAGAAACTTCATGTTTACTTTAGACCTCCTCCGAATGGTGATAGGTCAATCATCCAAGTGAACATCTGTACCTCATCACAATGTCGTTCGGTATCTCATCAGAATGTGGGACGGTCCGTCAATCACATTGTTTTGAGAATGTCCCTGTCCCTGTCAGATACGACTCTACCTCTCTTCATATTTGTACTACAATAGTATAATAGATCATTTGTGTTTCACGCGCAACCGCGGGATGCTGTGCTGTGTGACAAAGTGAACCTTAGTTACTGTGATATTATGGCCCCCCTCTGCTTCTCCAACATTATGGCCTCTCCTCTGCATCTCCAACATTATCGCCTCCCCTCTGCATCTCCAACATTATGGCCTCCCCTCTGCTTCTCCAACATTATGGCCTCCCCTCTGCATCTCCAACATTATCGCCTCCCCTCTGCATCTCCAACATTATCGCCTCCCCTCTGCTTCTCCAACATTATCGCCTCCCCTCTGCTTCTCCAACATTATGGCCTCCCCTCTGCATCTCCAACATTATGGCCTCCCCTCTGCATCTCCAACATTATGGCCTCCCCTCTGCATCTCCAACATTATGGCCTCCCCTCTGCTTCTCCAACATTATGGCCTCCCCTCTGCATCTCCAACATTATGGCCTCCCCTCTGCATCTCCAACATTATGGCCTCCCCTCTGCATCTCCAACAACATTATGGCCTCCCCTCTGCAATCTCCAACATTATGGCCTCCCCTCTGCTTCTCCAACATTATGTCCCCCCCTCTGCTTCTCCAACATTATGGCCTCCCCTCTGCTTCTCCAACATTATGGCCTCCCCTCTGCTTCTTGGCCTCCTCCAACATTATGGCCTCCCCTCTGCTTCTCCAACATTATGGCCTCCCCTCTGCTTCTCCAACATTATGGCCTCCCCTCTGCTTCTCCAACATTATGGCCTCCCCTCTGCTTCTCCAACATTATGGCCTCCCCTCTGCTTCTCCAACATTATGGCCTCCCCTCTGCTGCTTCTCCAACATTATGGCCTCCCCTCTGCTTCTCCAACATTATGGCCTCCCCTCTGCTTCTCCAACATTATGGCCTCCCCTCTGCTTCTCCAACATTATGGCCTCCCCTCTGCTTCTTCTCCAACATTATGGCCTCCCCTCTGCTTCTCCAACATTATGGCCTCCCCTCTGCTTCTCCAACATTATGGCCTCCCCTCTGCTTCTCCAACATTATGCCCTCCCCTCTGCTTCTCCAACATTATGGCCTCCCCTCTGCTTCTCCAACATTATGGCCTCCCCTCTGCTTCTCCAACATTATGGCCTCCCCTCTGCTTCTCCAACATTATGGCCTCCCCTCTGCTTCTCCAACATTATGGCCTCCCCTCTGCTTCTCCAACATTATGCCTCCCCTCTGCTTCTCCAACATTATGGCCTCCCCTCTGCTTCTCCAACATTATCACCTCCCCTCTGCTTCTCCAACATTATGGCCTCCCCTCTGCTTCTCCAACATTATGGCCTCCCCCTGCTTCTCCAACATTATGGCCTCCCCTCTGCTTCTCCAACATTATGGCCTCCCCTCTGCTTCTCCAACATTATGGCCTCCCCTCTGCTTCTCCAACATTATGGCCTCCCCTCTGCTTCTCCAACATTATGGCCTCCCCTCTGCTTCTCCAACCTGCTCCCCTCTGCTTCTCAACATTATGGCCTCCCCTCTGCTTCTCCAACATTATGGCCTCCCCTCTGCTTCTCCAACATTATGGCCTCCCTCTCTGCTTCTCCAACATTATGGCCTCCCCCTCTGCTTCTCCAACATTATGGCCTCCCCTCTGCTTCTCCAACATTATGGCCTCCCCTCTGCTTCTCCAACATTATGGCCTCCCCTCTGCTTCTCCAACATTATGGCCTCCCCTCTGCTTCTCCAACATTATGGCCTCCCCTCTGCTTCTCCAACATTATGGCCTCCCCTCTGCTTCTCCAACATTATCACCTCCCCTCTGCTTCTCCAACATTATGGCCTCCCCTCTGCTTCTCCAACATTATCACCTCCCCTCTGCTTCTCCAACATTATCACCTCCCCTGAACATTGTTTTCATTGTGTCATTTCCCCATCTACGCGATGCTTTCCCTCTGATTCCCCTAATGCCCTTCCCCTCGTGCGCAATAAAAATTGCCTTCGATCTAACGACCTTGCCCTGCTACAAAACAACGTCCCGAACAATGTACCAAACAAGCTTAACCGCGTGTCAGACATTTAAGTATTAATCCTGGTGTCAGGGGGGTACTAATGACAATCGATATATTCTTTATTCAGGCGAATATGCAAATGTATATAAATATACATATATATATATATATATATATATATATATATATATATATATATATATATATATATATATATATATATATATATATATATATATATATATATATATATATATATCTCTGTGTGTATAAATGAATAAACGTGGAACCCTCCATATATGTCAATATTATAACCTTATTTGGACATGTGTCATCCCTCTGCTGTATAAATGGTACTCAGTCAATCATTCGCTCACTAACTCATTACTCACTCTCTCGCTCAATACTATCACTCATTCAATCATCCGATCACTCGTACTTATTCTCTTACACATTCGCGCGCTCACTCGCTTACTCATTGGCTCATGTGCTTAATAATCGCGTACTCGCTTTCTGGCTTTGAACTCATAACTAACTCACACCACGATTCCATTACAATACACAATGCATATCTAATTACCACGCCCTCGTCATAGATGGCCCTCCGCCCACCCTGACGTAAGAGGCAGATTTCGAGTGATTGTCCGTGTGAAGAGGTCTTATGAGGGATTTATTATGGATACACTTTCGAGCACCTGTCCAACCTGCGATCAACACTACATAGCATACTTCGTTATCACTCGACAAAGATCAGCGTATCGGATACTAACGCGACATTAACGCTGTCCAAACAGCCCGGTTTACGACAGGATTGGGTCACGACCTCGGGAGTCCAGCCTCCAGGTGCGTAATGTGTCTCTCCAAGCCGCCAAAACAGTGACTTAGCAGGCGTTTATGCGCAATCATTTGTTACCATTAACTGGAATCATGTTACATGTGGGATTTAAGGTGATACGACTGGGTCTTAGGATGATATGATCTGATAATTTGTTGTCGTAGGTGTGCCTGACAATCAACATGAATCTGTCAATTGTACACTTGAATTACTCTTGAACCCTGATTTAGATACTGTTATTGGTGATAAGGACAGTTTGACAGGGGCATTAGTATCTCCGGGGAACAATGGCAGTGGCAGTGTTAAATTAGCCATAATTTGACTCTTATTGATGTGTTGTACAAATGAGGTCAGGTGTTTTCTCACGTCAAATCATTCTCAGATATTGGGGCCGACTAGATTAGCTAATGATGTGGTCACCCAGCGGCGAGTGTTCGCAACCTGGTTAGGGTCACGAGTAGGCGCCATGTGAGTGATTGCACTTCAAGGCGATGTCAGAATCGTCGTTATTCAGGGCGATGTCAGAATCGTCGTTATTCAGGGCGATGTCAGAATCGTCGTTATTCAGGGCGATGTCACAATCGTCGTTATTCAGGGCGATGTTACAATCGTCGTTATTCAGGGCGATGTCACAATCGTCGTTATTCAGGGCGATGTCACAATCGTCGTTATTCAGGGCGATGTCACAATCGTCATCAGTCCTTTTCGTCGTGGAAGTGACCAGTAATTATTACGGGTTTAACTTATCACTATCTTCAATAATATCCAGCCAAAATGTGCACTTCGTTATCCATTTCGGACCGGTGACACGTCATGGACCTTATCAATGGATGCTTATTCATGAATATACTTTACTCTAACCCCACTAATTGAGTACTCAGACTCTTATCACCTAACACAGTGTATTATCACTACATTGTTTTATGAAGATTGATAAGGCATCCCCATTGTACGTCGGCCCAGGCCTATCTTTTTGTACCCGTTGACCTCTATAGGCCGACCACCCTGGATGCCCGCCCGTAGGACGTATACTTGGTTCTGGTGATCTAAGAGTCGATGCTTATGCATTGACGACTTAAGTGATAAAAGTGTCCTCGTGATTGCATATCATTTGATACCAAAGTGAAGTCAATAGGTCGGTAATGAGAGGTTTTTGACGCTAGTCGAGTAACCTAGACTAGTTTGGACGTCAAGTGTTTTCGATGTACTCGCCAAGACGAGCGACGAGCGATGATAAGAGAAGTCTCCGTCTCCTTCGTTGAACCTGCATGTCCATATGTACCTTCTAAATACTTACGCAAATTGACGGGTTTGACTTATGTCTGTTGACGAGATAAGAAGACATTGACGGGTTTGACTTATGTCTGTTGACGAGATAACAAGACATTGATGACTACATTTATCAGCTATTATCACAACACTGTGACTAAGTAATGCCTATCTGCTTTAGGACGAAATGACGTATGTCTTCATTGCAGCGAAGCTCGTGTAAACAAGGTGCAAGTCTACGCACCATCGTTTACTGAACACCATCGTTTACTGAACACCTTCATTTACTGAACACCATCATTTACTGAACACCTTCATTTATTGAACACCTTCATTTACTGAACACCTTCATTTACTGAACACCTTCATTTACTGAACACCATCATTTATTGAACACCTTCATTTACTGAACACCTTCATTTACTGAACACCTTCATTTACTGAACACCTGAATCATTCATTTTGAACACCTTCATTTACTGAACACCTTCATTTACTGAACACCATCATTTATTGAACACCTTCATTTACTGAACACCTTCATTTACTGAACACCTTCATTTACTGAACACCATCATTTATTGAACACCTTCATTTACTGAACACCTTCATTTACTGAACACCATCATTTATTGAACACCTTCATTTACTGAACACCATCATTTATTGAACACCTTCATTTACTGAACACCATCATTTATTGAACACCATCATTCACTGCTATGTTGACAGTGTCATAGAACTGCGAGATATGTTTGCATTAGATTGTCACAAACATACCTGTGATAGTTAACACACAGGAAGAGTGTTATTCGATTTGTCTTTGCTAATCGTTCCCCCCTCAAAATAAGATGTATCTGTCTACTTTTTTATTAAGTGTGATCGTACAAAGTAATAACCTCTCCTTGCAGTCTAACACGAGTCGCTAAGGTACAATACTAAAGTCATCGACTCGCAACCAAAGTGTTGTGAGTTTAATTCGAACAGGTGGTAGTACTTTATGGGCATGGTCACCTCAAACGATAACCTCTATTTTTTTTCATCGTTACGGTTTAAATATAGACCTCTTAGAAGCAACTTTCAGTAAAATCTTGCTACTTTTTTTACAGTGTGTGACTCAATCCAAGAACACAACATAGCACGTATTACGTATTCAAATACCTCTTTGTGTCACTTGAAGACACCACATCTCTGTTTGTGGAACTATTTGCTTCCCTTTTTTCCTCTCCTATGTTAATTTGTTTCTTCTCACGCTGAAGCGTGACCTGTCGGTGACAAATATAGTGTCTGGAAGCCATGTTGTTTTTTTAAATGCGCACTCGAAGGGGCTGAAATCATGTGCATCACCCTGGATGTGCGCGCGTGTTCCCAAACGCGGGTGTCCACTGACGCATGAAAGGGCATCAAGTTCATTCTGTGTTTGCAAAAAGTGATATTACTAACGTTTCGAGTTCGAGTGAAATGGCAAATGTGCTTGCTAGGCGGGAATTCTGTATGAGTCACTACTTTGGTCACCCGATAAATCGCTCGTTTTTTTCAATGTCCCGACAGGTCATTTACTAAATCGATCGAATTCTTTAGGAACTTCCTACGTGCGTATTTGATTTTGTCAGCGTCCTATTGTATATTTAATGAATGCCCGCTTTAGCGTTACACGCTCTTATAAGCATAATTTTCCATACATTCAATAATGTATAAGTTATCAACTACATTCAACCAGTGTCACCTTATGCTATACTTTTGTACGAGAAATACCTCCAACTGTTAACCCGTTTCTCCCATACGTAGGAGGATCATGCTTATAAGTTACCTCTTCTTAATTTAACAATGGACTCTATATGAGAACTCAAAATAAACGTGACTCTAGGCTTATTCAACAGCAGGTCATTGTGTTCAAATCTCGCGTATATCACGTTGATTTCCGACGGAGTGAGACTGACTTAACACAGGTTTGCATGGCTTTAACACTGGAACGCTTCCTCTGGTGAGACGCTTTGTGTTTGATCTGTCGAGAGAAATGGCAGGAGGTTGTGTGTTTTACACAGGTTGGTACTAAAACGGAACTCAGGGGGTTGTTTTGGTGTAGTTAAAACTGTCTAGTATTGTGTTGTGTATGGTAAGATAGGACGGGGGTCATTATAAAGGCGACACGTCCTCACCACCTACATTGTTATTGCAGTATAAAGGCTGGGTGGCAAGTTTCCTCTGCTGCTGTATCCAACTCAATCTCGCTTTCTATCATTCGGCACGCCTCTGTCTCCGCCCCACTCTCTCTTATTCTCACCCAATACCTCTCACCATTCACCCCACCCCTTCCCCTCCCCCTGTGGGTCCGGGGGTAGAATAGGTCCACTGTATCCTTCTGCATGTCGTAAGAGGCGACTAATAGGGGGCAACCTGTTGGCCGTGGGTTGCGACTCGTGTCGGTGAACAATGGGATCCAGGTGGTTGAGTGGAGTGGTTCTTTTGAGGGCCATATCTGCAACATACCACTCTGGCCCGAATTTCGCCTAGACGAGAGGCTGGAATGGCCTGGTCCAGTCAATCGGCTTGTGGTGATTTGCCATAGGATAATCGTTTCCATTTTTATCTTTTTCAACATCATCCACTTGTATGTCCCTCTTTTTTCCATTTATCTTAGAAGGCGGCTGCTTAATCAGGTCAAACTCATCAATCAATCTTTCTTTCTAGGCGACATATAACACCTACGTGTTGGTGTGCCGTTAAACCCAATTCTCACTCACTCTCACTCACCCCCTGTGTCTCTCTCACACTCACCCTGTCTCTCTTTCACTCCCCGTGTCTCTCTCTCACTCCCCTTGTGTCTCTCTCACACTCCCCCTGTGTCTCTCTCACTCCCCCCTGTGTCTCTCTCACACTCCCCCTGTGTCTCTCTCACACTCCCCTGTGTGTCTCTCTCACACTCCCCCTGTGTGTCTCTCTCACTCCCCCTGTGTCTCTCTCACACTCACCCTGTCTCTCTCTCACTCCCCGGGTCTCTCTCTCACTCCCCTTGTGTGTCTCTCTCACTCCCCTTGTGTCTCTCTCACACTCCCCTGTCTCTCACACTCCCCTTGTGTCTCTCACACTCCCCCAGTATATCTCTCACACTCCCCTTGTGTCTCTCTCACACTCTCCCTGTGTGTCTCTGAGACAACTCCCTACATATTGATCTCTTCACTACTTAACCCCCTCTCCGCTTCTTCTTCCTCGCTCTATTTTTGTCTCTTTTTCCCAGTCTACTCACCCATTTCCCCATACCCTTTCCTTCTTCGCATTCATTCGTTCCATCATCCACCTGGTTGGCTAGTCGTAGTGTCCCAGTGGAAAACATTACACTACCTCTTTAGGGTGTACCCATAGCATGTTGGCACATGACAACAGCAACCACTTCAACAGCAGGTCGTCTTGTGTTGGTGCGATCACCTTAATTGAATTGCTTTATCTTGTCGGCGGCGAAGATTGGGTCGGTAATCGCCTACTCCTGCGAATATTTAAAACCGCCGCCCCCGTGTAATTTATTCGCTGTGACGCATAGGCACACCAAAAATATAAATGATCGATTAACGTCCATGAACTCAAACAATGAAGGAAATATATATATGTATTGCATTACTTCATAGCAGAAACTGGATGTGTATTGCATTGTGATTTCCAATTACAGACACGTGAATTCATAGAGAGGCACGTGCAGCAAAAATCATTAGGAATATCGTCCTCGGTGGACAGAAACCGCTCGTTATTGCGCATGCGTGTCAGTCAATCTCTGAAAGAGCGGAGTATTGATTGTCTCGTAGCGTTACCTTCTCACGTTCGTTGTTGATCTGATGTTTCTTGTTATCTATCGCCCCATTCCACATTAATTTCTTGCAATAACGAATCACACCCTACCCAATTATAACAAAAATGGCTTCGAATTGAGTCTCAGAAATCATATTGCATTTATCGGTCAACCTATTGGACCTAAATCGTCGCAGGCATACTGTTCACGATGGATCAACCCCCCACATCATGTGGGTGGATGCCAGAAATATTGTGCTCTTGAACTGTCACTTTATGCTTGCATAGCCATGTAAGTCGTATTTACACATTGCTCCTTAAATTCGCTTGGTCTCAATCGGGTTCACGGGGATCCCTGTCAGTGAATTGCAGTCTATTAATGTAGTTCGCAGAAATCATTATGTATATAGCGCTATGAGATTCAAACAAGACCTAATTTTTTCAACCCTGCCTTTGTTGTCACACAGGTTCGAGGCCCCCTTAGTAACAACGGTCAATATTAGGGGCCTGATATCATCCAAGTCGGCTCCAGGCCGCTTCACATGGACTCTGGATTCGTCTAAGTGAAACTTTGCCAGCCATACCTTTTCACGAGTGATCATCGTGATAGAGGAAATCTAGGATTGACCCGTCCGCTGATTGGAAGCCAATGGTGTAAGTATTCCGCGCGCTAAGCTTCTAACTGCCAACGGGAACGCGCTGATTTGAGTCGAAGTTTGGTCGAGACTTAATCCAGCTCAACATAACGTCATACTTGGTGAACCCGACGAATTATTCTCGCTGGGTGTGTTATAGCCTCGGCAGTGTTACTCTTGCTGATCTGAACCAGCAGGTAAGGCATTCTGGCCGCTTATTATTGGACACGTCCAAGACCGGAACAACTGGACAATATACAGTTTTGCCGATTACACACATGTTACTAGCAAGGGGGATTTGTTGCAACAAATGAATAGACCCGCTCTGAGTACATATAGCAAATCGTGAGCCCCATGTTGCACACGTGTTTGTCAACTCTTACTTAGTTCTACAACGTTGATTAAGTTATTTACGTCAGTTGCTTAGTTCCGGGAACGACAGCGAGAGCACCGGTCTCAACCAGCACTTGATGACAACGGATCTCAGACAGTGCTCCAGATTGGGATATTAAAGAAGAGCCCATCCAGACCGGGATCATAAATCCGTCCAGAGATCGTCGTGGACGTGATGTGAGGCGGGTGAGACGGAGTTCATCGTAAGGGGATTACGTCACCTGTATTGGCATCGGTCGGCTGCGAGTACCTGCCCATAAAAAGCCTGCTTGGTACACACTCATCTCTCACCAGAGAAACGGTTGAAACCACAACCCTATCTCCTTCCTTCCTTCATCTGGCTCTTCACATTACCCTCGGATCCTACGAACACGTCACTGTGTCCCTCACATGGTCGCTATCAGACGTGTGTGACACACTTTATCTTGAATATGTCGTTCTTCAAGAGATGGGGTGGTGGGCAAGGCAAGAAAAGTACCAAGGATAAAAGCGATGCATCCGCACCGTCAAGCCTCACTGCTTCGTCACAAAGCCATTATCACTCGTCCGCGCCGTCTACTGTCGCTGCCGCAGTTCATTCCCATGACCCTAGACAATCCCAAATGAAAGCACAGTCGACTGCCGGAGTGTCACCGAAACACGACGAGGACTCGGAGAGGAGCATGGCCGCTGCCGATGACGAGGAGAATATCAACTTACCATCATCCCTGGGCAGACGCAAGGAGAGAAATCTCTCTATTTCGAGATCAGGTCGACACAAATATAAGAATAAACAAAGGAGTTCCGTTCTACGCGATGAGGTATACAACGACATCCCTACTCCACCTACATCGCCAACTAGTCCGGCGCCTTCGACCACATCGCCACCCACACAATCTACCAGTCATGGCAACGCTAGCCCAGGAAACCATGCGTCTTCGACTGCATCACAATCTGACTTTGGTAGCATGGGACGCGCAGGGGCGTGTCGTGAAATCGACACATCATCACGAAGGATTAGCACAGATAATCGCGTTGCCAGGCAACCCACTGCTGTATGACAAACTAGAGTCTGGAATGTGTTGACAGAAAGACTTAAACCATCTATATGCGCGTGATAGTGTGGTATTCGGATGTTCTTATTTGCATAAATCATGACGTTTGCCTTAGTATGCCTGGGAGCATGGAGACCATTTAACTGGGATTGAATATAAACTGCCTTCTTCTTATTTGAAATTTTCAGTTTTTTCATCTAGGTCATACACATATCTACTGAACCATATGGATTATGACTGGATATAACAGCCTATTGCTCTGGTGATCTCGGCAACCCATGGACACGGCCTACCTTGGTGAATCAAGACAAGATACCAGACAGGAATGATGCAAGCTTTGATTCAATCCCCTTTACATGTATTTTTTTTATATCAAGGCATCTAAAGGGGGGCGGGGCATGTGAAATGCAATGTAATGTAGTGGTGTGCTATCACTTATTCTTTGCCATTGTTTTTTATGTCTAACATGGCTATGAAATATTTGCATCAAATATGTCCATAATGGA
This sequence comes from Urechis unicinctus, assembly GCA_034190875.2. NCBI lineage: Eukaryota > Metazoa > Annelida > Polychaeta > Xenopneusta > Urechidae > Urechis > Urechis unicinctus. The sequence goes on along the minus strand of CM067357.1, from coordinate 56,807,626 downwards.
ACCTGAGTAGCAAACCAATTGCATTCCAGCACTTGTTTCTTTTGTATGTACCTAAGTGGTAGAGTTATAGTTCGTTACCATAGGAAAATGAATTTATATTGATCTCAAAGTAAATAGTTACTTGAATATTGGTAGATAAATAATAATTGGTTTAAGGAAATTGTTTTAATTTGGTAAGGAGGCACAGTACTACACTGAGTTGATGTAGCCTAGGTTTATTCATAATCAAGTATGCATATAATCAAGTGGGAACAGTGCTTTGCTTTAAAAAAATATATTTATAACTGCTTCAATGTCTGTGAAAGAGAAGTGATTCTGGAAGTATTAAGAGATTAGTATCAACTTGGCTATTTTGACACTGCTTTGGATATTCATTTTGGCATATGTTGGGACATTATTGCATGAATGTATGAGCTTGTTATAATGGTCAGCAAGCCTCTATTTGCCAGATGTTCATTGTCAAAACAGAGCTGTGGGGCCAGCACTGGGAGCATCCTTCTGTAAATATTCTCACATGGGTTTTTGTCCACACAGCTTGCTTTTATTGATCTCGTGCATGGGGTTATTATGATACAAGATGATGCATGGTAACAATGGCATGGGGTTGTTATGATACAAGATGATGCATGGTAACAATGGCATGCAATTCCATAGAAACAATTTGGGTATTTTGGGACCAGTAACTATTCTTGTTTCTTAAGGTGGAAGAAACATTTCGATACCTGAAGTTATGCAAAACAACAAACCCCACGACATGACTGACTGTACCATGTGTGTTTACTCAAATGTGTCCAAACTATGGCTGTCTAAGAGAAGGTGTTATGTGGGCAACAATGTTCATTGTAAATCAACTGCTTTGGGTAGTGATGCTGATCTATTTGTATTCCATGTGTCTTTCATATTGCCGGAATTTGTGATATGTATTTATCCCCTCAACCCAAATTATTGTGTGCTTGGACATGTATTTCAACAAGCACTGGTACCTGTCACAATATCATATATAAATATAGCTTATTTCTGTTTTAGGCTAAATACATTGAAAGTGACCTTGTAATTATACTATATCACTGATGCTAGAAGTAAACTTACAATATTTGTTTGTCAATTGATGATCTATGTTATGAAACATAGAAACAATATGCACTTTAATGTTTCTGAAGGTATGAACAATTGCTATCATAGTATAAAATAATCATTAGGCATTGATGCTGGGTTGTTGCCCTAGGAGTCTGTTGTGCTCATGCTGTTAAGGTTGCAGAGCCAGGTGTAGAAGACAGGTAGTAATGTGTGTGAAGGTATCAACCAGGGTTTTCATGAGCTTGTCATAGTGGTAAATATGAATGCTATTGTGTCCATACATGCATTGATGATGGATAGAAATGAAGTAAATATGATGCTGCTTCAACTGCATTGTGTGTTGTTGCATTTCATTCCCTCCACACCTTTCATGCCAAACATAATTACCAACATTTATTGAAATTTGTTTGTAGAGCGGAATATATTCGCTGTTTCTTTTAACCAAGCTGTTGCTTCTCTTATAAGCTGGAATATATTCACTGTTTTCTTTACCAAGCTGTTGTTTCTCTCATAAGCAGGGATTCATTCAGTGTTTCCCTTTACCAAGTTAATGATTCTCTCCTAAGCAGTTATTCATTCACTGCTTCTTTTATACCAAGCTCCTCACTATGCAGAATCTTTTTGCATATGTTACATGTTCAGTATTTCGTACTGACTTACAAAGTCGTGGCCACAAATAGCCGTGTACGACGTTTATTAACGTCGTGCAAAGATCGTAACCGAATGCGCGTGAACGATACATGAGTTCCAATTATACACGATAATTACACAAATGTACGTATGAAGAATAATTTTTCACATAAATGAATGTTTAGTAACAAGTTGAGTTAGTTTACGTGTGAGATTTCGTCAAAGGCGATTTAATCCGGCCACACAAATTCTGAAAAGTTCATGTTTATTTTGAACAACAAGATCGGTTTCTGTGCGCATGCGCAGACAAGGTTCCTCGCAAACGAACTTTTTCTTTCTGAATTTTATTATTTGAGTATATGTGTCATTTTGTCAATGATTATCTTTTGGAAATATCTACTTTGAAGGGCGATATGTATTCAACGATATCACATTGACATTTAAAAAAAGATAACACTTATTGATTCCCGTAGTCTGGAGAGGGCACTTGGCCTTGTCCTACGTAGGGTTGTGCCCCGGGATCTCAAAAACCTGTACCCGTCATACAAGGTAGAAATGGCAAGAGCATACCCCATCCTACAATTATGAGGTCAACAAAACCTGTCGGGAGGCCGAAAAAAAACTACCCCGACACATGTATACTACCTCTATATACTTAAGTGCCCCCTCCTCCGGGACCTGCAGCCACATGGCGAGTGAAAATGAAACTGCGTAATGTGACGTCATATCTCCAAAACTGGGGCTGCCGCGAATGAAAGTTGTGATTCTAAATGTTCATTTGACAATTGCTAAATAATAACGAGACAGTGGATAACCAAAATAGTGCGGAGAAGCGGATATTCATCTCATTTGTCGACATATATATTTACGTAAGTACACAACTTGGTGGTAAGCCGCGGAGACGCGAAATAACAAAAATTGCCACACGACCCACATATCCTCACTCACGACGGTATATATTTATATTACCGTCGTTCGCGGCTAGGCCACAAAATGTCTACGTTTGGCCTGGAGTTTAACCGAAGCTAGACTCGCAGCCTAACTTGTGTTTTGTTATATGTTGGTCGTCGATCGACCATGTTCTGGATGGAGCGTGTATTATTTCACTGAGGGCAAGTGTTATTGGTAGATAGTGGAAGAACAGTCATTCAAACTATCTATATCTAAAAGCTGCGCTACGCTTCGCTTTTTGAATGGGTTGCGTTGTGATGATCAAATATAGTTGTGTATAGTTTCTACATCATAGCGTCACGCATATGCGTGTTTATATATGTACGTATAAACATATATATATATATATATATATATATATATATATATATATATATATATATATATATATATATATATATATATATATATATTTATATATACATATATATATATATACATATATACATTTTCATAAACATGTATGTAGATATATATATATAAATATATATATATATATATCATCTATATATCTATATATATATATATATATATATATATATATATATATATATATATATATATATATATATATATATATATGTACATGTATATAAATATATGCATACATATATCCAAACAGAAATACAAATTCATCTATACACATACAGCTACTGAACTAATGTGTATATAAATATATGTATATAAATATATGTATATATTTATATATATATATATATATATATATATATATATATATATATATATATATATATATATATATATATATATATATATATATATATATATATATATATATATATATATATATATATATATATATATATATATATATACATGTAATTAAATATATACATATATACATATTTGTAAATAAGCCAAAGTATATGTAGTTGTGGGGGAAATATTAAAGTTTTCAGGTTATGTCAACGAATGGTTGGTTGCTTAAATTTGATTTTGCTATAATATTCATTATCCAATGAAATCATTCGTGAAAGATTATCTTTGTACGTTACTAAGACTGGACTTTCATATTAAAATGGTCGAACCAAAATATCTTCAAACCTTTAGAAGGAAAATGTGCATTGACATAGCAGTATATCCTTTCGCGGATCCAAGTGTCGTAAACAGTTTTACTCAATTTTACCCTCTCTACCGCAAACCTTCTGGCCCGCCAGTAATGATGGGGGGATACCTCCAAAAGTAACGGAATATAAGGGAGTGAACACACGCTCACCACAGAGCAGGAACACCAACCATAAATCAGAGACATCTCTCCCCTTATTAAATATCATCCTTTTCGGTCACTTCGATAGATAAAGAAGTTAAGCTGTCTTCAGAAGAATAAAGTATATTTCCCCTTTTTCGGCCCCACAACGTCGTTTGTGTCTTCCATTCACCACGCATTCAAAGTCGACAGAACCAGGCTCGACACCTGGTGGAGAATCGGGGCACATGTCTCCAGAGCAGCGACGATCGGTTTCGCGGAACTCATCTCGCCTCCGTTATGACCGCAATGACGGAAGTGCCAGCAGAAGTTGGCGGCAATCAAGTGGTAGAGAATTCGCTACGAACCACATTCACAGCCGCACAACGCAAACCCTCCCATGACCGCACTCGCTCCCGAAACGACGTCGGCTATAAGCGCGAAACCAGATCACAAAGTCGGACACCGTCTCATATCCGTAGGAGGTCCCCCGCGCCTGGTTCGGGGCCGAGTTTCGATTACGGAAATACCGGACATATAGCACGAGAGTGTCCTTTAAACGAGTAACGCACCATATGACGCGCAAGAAAAAGGTATATACAGTTGAAAGTGTCACGTCTGTTAGCACCTTCATTTTCCGCGATCAAACGGTGCGCATCAAACTCAGAAAAAAAACATGCACAACAATAGACACAGGTGCAAACACATCGTGCATAAACAAAGATTATTTAAAGGTTTGTCAACCTATCCCCAATCATTCACGCTTACAAGACCAAGAAAGTCACTGTTGCATATGGCAGAGATTCAAAGGTGGTAGGTAAATATTGGTGTCAAAATACAGCAGGACGTATTCCCGACTTTCTTCCATCTCATCAATAAATTGCGACCAAACATAGTCTTCGGAGCCGATTTCATGCGATGGTTTGGAGCCAATATAAATTTCAACAGCAAAACCTTTTCACTCAGCTACGCTGTTGTTATTGTACCCTATGACCTATTTATTCCCCCAGAACATGAAGTCGCGTGTATTGGTCAAATAAAAAAAAAAAACCCATTCATTGCCCATTGGCCAATGCAGTGTTATTGATCGTCAGCGTAAGTATGCAGCGTGCGTCGATTCAAATCAAGTCTGATTGACGCTGAAAAAACAATTCAACAAGGTAGGGTAATTGCCATCTTTAAACCGATTATGTCTACTAACTTGCGAAATGCCGGTTAACTATTGTTTCTAGTGTACAAGCAATTACACCAAGACGAAACCGACAATATTTGCTCGACGCAGTCTTTTGACAATACCACTAAGAACAAACCGCTAGTGACAAGAAGCTCAGCAAGTCATCCCGCAACACCGATTACACCTATGTCACACACACAAAAACCCACAATTGCAATTACCTCGCTCAACATCGGCGATCCCAAACCGAAGATAAATTGCAAATCTCTTAACCACCCAAAATTGCCACCACGCAATCACAATAACCAACAACACATCTGCACACTTAACACAATCATAGGGGATCATAACAGAAATTCAAATTCTCCTCACACATAGAACACAACAAAACGCTTCTCGGAGATCCATTCTTCAAATGGCAACGCGTTACACGACTGTCTGTATTGACAACACCCATACGTCTGACAATCAGATCATGGCAATGAAAATCAAATTATCTCCATTCCTGGACTTCTCGGGAAACTTAGGCAAAACACACCTGGCCGAATACACAATCAACTTGAAGCCAAACGCTAAGCCACGGAAATGTAAGCCCTATCGCACCAATCCAATTATGAAACGGGAGGTTAACAAACAAATACATGAGCTACTGAGACAAGGAATCATTGAAAGATCTCATGCTAATCTCAATCGCCCATCGTATTGGTTGCTAAAGGCGCCAAAAGTCCCGCAAACACCTGAATAAAGCAACAAATGCCCCCAAACAGTACAGCATGTGCATCGATTACTGCTATCTAAATAGTCAAACTGTGCCATCAACACTTGCCATTCCACGCATGGACGATGCTTTTGAGGAGGTCGGAAATGCTAATGGCTAGATCTTGCCTCAGGTTTTTTCCAGGTAGGTTTGTCAAAAGATTGTCAACACTTGACTACCTTCACTACGCCTGACTGTAAATCCTATAAGCTGACCAGACTGAGCATAGGGATACAGCAGTCACCGTCATTGTTCCAAGAGTTGATGATGCAAGTGCTGTCTTACTGTCTCGGCAAGTTTGCGTTAGTCTACATCGATGACATTATTGTGTATTGAGCACCTCGAGTACTTAAATAATGTTTTCCAGACAATAACAGCCGTCAAGCTTAACCTTCATCCCAAAAAAATGCACGCTCTTCAAACAAGAGGTCAATTTCTTGGGTATGAAGCTCTCGCATTCAGGCGACCAGGCCAGCGATGAGCACCTCGAAGCCGTGACGTCATACCCATATACCAACAAACGTCAAAGGGGTGCGGTCATTTTTAGGATCGGTAATTTTATTAGGAAATTCATACCAAATGCCACTGACATCGCTCAACCGCTCAATGCTTTAACTAAAAAGGTTCGATTGGTCAGCTGAATGCCAATTAAGTTTTGATGCACTGAAACACACTCTAACCTCTGAGCACCGCCTCGCCTACCCATTTTTCTCTAAACCCTTTGTTCTATACACTGACGCTTCTACATCTGCTATAGGTTATTGTTTAACTCAGGTGGATGATGAAGGCAACGAAAGACCGGTAGGTTACGCATGTAGGTTACCACTCTCCATGGCAGACATGCTTGACACCACACTAGCATAACGCGAATCCTAGCCTGCGCAGAAGCCGATGCGCAAGGAGATCGCACAAATACATCTGCTAACGGCCAACCTCATAACGGTAAGTCTCCTGATCATAATGTTCAGTCTAGCTCCAGTGATATCAGTTTTAAAATTAAAGATATGTTGCAGCACAAAATTGTAGACTTATCTAATGACAATAATCGCAAAGCGCAGGCTAGCTGTACGTTTTGTAACGGTTTGATCGATTGGTTTATGCATGAGAAGCTACCAACAACCAGAAGAGCAGCCAAACAGGTTTTCCTTCATGAAAACGTCTATATGGTTGAAAATGGTATGCTATATCATTTATTCCGACCAACAGCTTACAAGCCCGGCGACTTCTGCCTCACGGTGGTTGTGCCGGAGAGTCTCCGACACACGGTGTTGTTACAATGTCACGACTCTGCATTTGCAGGTCACGACGGCATTAATAAAATGCTAACCGCGTCAAAACAGCGTTTCTCGTGGTTGCGTCATCATAAAAAAACCGGATGAAACCTACGACAGAGTTACGCCCACTGCTAGACGTACATAGCGGGAAAACTTTATAATGTTTACAAATTAGTGGGTTACACTGTTTGGTGTTAGTTAATAGGAGCAAGGAGCTAGCTATAGATTATACTGAGTGAACAAGTGATATAAATCTGTATTTGTCTTCTTGTCGTCTCTAGTAAATCTGTTCAACCAGATTGGATATTATCAGCTATTGGAACTTATCTGATATATATTTTGTTTGCAATAATTCCACATTTTGTTATTAATTGAAACCATAGATTGTCATTCGTAAATGTAATATATTCCAGCGTTTGTTCTTGGAATAATGTGAATCTGAATGCGAATTAGATGTTAAATGGTTTTGTTCTGAATGGCATTTGTTGCATCATGCATTTGTTCATTAATGAAAGGCATGTTGAATGGTCACAAAACAATTTGATTTGTATTAACTTGGCTTTTCGAACTTGTATGCGGTTGGAAGAGCCAAATGGACGACTGCCCAAATAATTTAGATCAAACATCGGTTCAAATAATAGGTTCATCTCCCCAGTCCGATGGGAAACATCAGTTCAAATAATAGGTTCATCTCCCCAGTCCGATGGGAAACATCAGTTCAAAGAATGGGTTCATCTCCCCAGTCCGATGGGGAACATCAGTTAAAAGAATAGGTTCATCTCACCAGTCCGACGGGGAACATCAGTTCAAAGAATGGGTTCATCTCCCCAGTCCGACGGGAAACATCAGTTAAAAGAATGGGTTCATCTCCCCAGTCCGACGGGAAACATCAGTTAAAAGAATGGGTTCATCTCCCCAGTCCGACGGGGAACATCGGTTCAAAGAATGGGTTCATCTCCCCAGTCCGACGGGAAACATCGGTTCAAAGAATGGGTTCATCTCACCAGTCCGACGGGAAACATCGGTTCAAAGAATGGGTTCATCTCACCAGTCCGACGGGGAACATCAGTTAAAAGAATGGGTTCATCTCACCAGTCCGACGGGAAACATCAGTTAAAAGAATGGGTTCATCTCCCTAGTCCGACGGGGAACATCAGTTAAAAGAATAGGTTCATCTCCCCAGTCCGATGGGAAACATCAGTTCAAAGAATGGGTTCATCTCCCCAGTCCGATGGGGAACATCAGTTAAAAGAATGGGTTCATCTCCCCAGTCCGACGGGGAACATCAGTTAAAAGAATGGGTTCATCTCCCTAGTCCGACGGGGAACATCAGTTAAAAGAATGGGTTCATCTCCCCAGTCCGACGGGGAACATCAGTTAAAAGAATGGGTTCATCTCCCTAGTCCGACGGGGAACATCAGTTAAAAGAATGGGTTCATCTCCCCAGTCCGACGGGGAACATCAGTTCAAAGAATGGGTTCATCTCCCCAGTCCGACGGGAAACATCAGTTAAAAGAATGGGTTCATCTCCCCAGTCCGACGGGGAACATCAGTTAAAAGAATAGGTTCATCTCCCCAGTCCGACGGGGAACATCAGTTAAAAGAATGGGTTCATCTCACCAGTCCGACGGGAAACATCAGTTAAAAGAATGGGTTCATCTCCCTAGTCCGACGGGGAACATCAGTTAAAAGAATAGGTTCATCTCCCCAGTCCGATGGGAAACATCAGTTCAAAGAATGGGTTCATCTCCCCAGTCCGATGGGGAACATCAGTTAAAAGAATAGGTTCATCTCCCCAGTCCCTAGTCCGACGGGGAACATCAGTTTAAAAGAATGGGTTCATCATCTCCCAGTCCGACGGGGAACATCAGTTAAAAGAATGGGTTCATCTCCCTAGTCCGACGGGGAACATCAGTTAAAAAAGAAGTCCGACGGGGTTAAAAGAATGGGTTCTCTCCCTAGTCCGACGGGGAACATCAGTTAAAAGAATGGGTTCATCTCCCTAGTCCGACGGGGAACATCAGTTAAAAGAATGGGTTCATCTCCCTAGTCCGACGGGGAACATCAGTTAAAAGAATGGGTTCATCTCCCTAGTCCGACGGGGAACATCAGTTAAAAGAATAGGTTCATCTCCCCAGTCCGAGGGGGAACATCAGTTAAAAGAATAGGTTCATCTCCCTAGTCCGACGGGGAACATCAGTTAAAAGAATGGGTTCATCTCCCCAGTCCGACGGGGAACATCAGTTAAAAGAATGGGTTCATCTCCCTAGTCCGACGGGGAACATCAGTTAAAAGAATGGGTTCATCTCCCCAAACATCATAAAAGAATGGGTTCATCTCCCCAGTCCGACGGGGAACATCAGTTAAAAGAATGGGTTCATCTCCCCAGTCCGACGGGGAACAAAAGAATGGGTTCATCTCCCTAGTCCGACGGGGAACATCAGTTAAAAGAATGGGTTCATCTCCCCAGTCCGACGGGGAACATCAGTTAAAAGAATGGGTTCATCTCCCTAGTCCGACGGGGAACATCAGTTAAAAGAATAGGTTCATCTCCCCAGTCCGAGGGGGAACATCAGTTAAAAGAATGGGTTCATCTCCCCAGTCCGACGGGAAACATCGGTTCAAAGAATGGGTTCATCTCACCAGTCCGACGGGGAACATCAGTTAAAAGAATGGGTTCATCTCCCTATTAAAAGAATGGGTTCATCTCCCCAGTCCGACGGGGAACATCAGTTAAAAGAATGGGTTCATCTCCCTAGTCCGACGGGGAACATCAGTTAAAAGAATAGGTTCATCTCCCCAGTCCGAGGGGGAACATCAGTTAAAAGAATGGGTTCATCTCCCTAGTCCGACGGGGAACATCAGTTAAAAGAATGGGTTCATCTCCCCAGTCCGAGGGGGAACATCAGTTAAAAGAATGGGTTCATCTCCCCAGTCCGACGGGGAACATCAGTTCAAAGAATGGGTTCATCTCCCTAGTCCGACGGGGAACATCAGTTCAAAGAATGGGTTCATCTCCCCAGTCCGACGGGGAACATCAGTTAAAAGAATGGGTTCATCTCCCCAGTCCGATGGGGAAATTGTCGGTAAAATGTACTTTGTATGATTCACTGCTACCCTGAATAAAATGGATCGTTACGTTCTAATCATTGCAACTTTTGTACAATTTCATCACCTTCATAAGATCCTAGTAATAATTGTACGGGTACAACTACTGATAGATTAATATTCATAGTAATACAATATGCGTTTGAATCCTTCAGGGAAGAAGTTCGTCGCGTTTTTCATGGAGAAAAAGTAAGTGTCATGAAAGGAAATCGTGTACATGAGAAGTGCCAGATTATGATAATGAAAACCTTGTTGTAGTCACTGTTTATGCTCATCTGTGCCAATATTGTTCAGCATCTACTATCATACATGTCCGGAATTGAATTTGTGAATTAGTTATCATTCGATTGTACAATTTATTTCATAGTCTCTACAAGAACATATTGATGAAGGAAGTTTCATATTTGGCCTGCAATAATTACAGTGTTGTGGGGTACTGAACGAAATATTACAATGCATATTACTAATACGATATGGTTTTTATGGTATTGTAGCATAAAGTCGGAATTGCCAGATTTATATAATATCGGTTGAATATCTTAAAAAATGGTTGATATCGTTAGTGCATGAAGTTCTTGTTCCTGATATATTGTCTTTTGTTGGACCAGTTTCAGGCCGGCTTATATTACAAATAGTGACTTAAGACATAATTATATTGATGGTTAACTATAGTGAACAGAATTTCAATGTAAACTGCGGAAGTAATTTTTATTGCTCATTTTAAATCAATGCTCAGATAAACCAAGTTTTAGTTAACTACTCCAGGTAAGAAAACGATCGTTTATAGAAAAAACATCCTTTTAAAAAGAAAATGGTGGGTTATATCATATTATAACTTAATGAGAATGGTTGCACATGTAGTATGTAACAAAACAGTTGATGTTTTGCATGACCTTAGCGGCTTAACTATTGTGAACGGCTTTTTAGCCAACTAAATTATTTACTCAATGCACCAGATTTTACACTGACAAGTCGTTTTTTAACTTAGGCTTATGGTTATTGCTGCAACTTCATATAAATTATGTTTTAACCATGTTGACCATCATAAGAAAAAAGGCAAACATTGTTGGCAATATAGATATTGTGCAGAACGGCTGCTCATATATATATATATATATATATATATATATATATATATATATATATATATATATATATATATATATATATATATATATATATATATATATATATATATATATATAATATAATATATATATATACATATATGTATGTATATAGGTATATACAATTGTATTACATAAATACCTAGTTATACAAAGCACCCAATACATATAACAATCATAATACTCTTAAGCATATATTTATGATGAATATGAATACATTTATGTATGTATATACGTGTGTATGTGTGTAGGCATGTAGGCAGTACATATGTATGTGTATGATGTAGTTATGTATGTATGTGTATGTATGTATGTATGTATGTATGTATGTATGTATGTATGTATGTATGTATGTATGTATGTATGTATGTATGTATGTATGTATGTATGTATGTATGTATGTATGTATGTATGTATGTATGTATGTACGCATGCACGTATGCATGTGTGTATATATACACGAATGTGTGTATATATACACGAATGTGTGTATGTACGCATGTATGTATGTAAATATGTATGTTTGTATGTATGAATGTAAGTGCGTATGCAAGTATGCATAAAGTTATCATGTATATGGTATGTTAATATGCATGTAGGTCGACGCGTAGTGCTGATGATAAAGGAGTTCAGGATATTTTAGTTGGCTCATAAAATCAGTAATATTTGTGTGATTATCATGCAAATGTACTATAATCTGATTCAGAATCCCTAAATATTATAGCACTCTCCCTCGCCTGTGCGTAACAATCCTTCTAACATGGCTACGCCCCCGATAGGTGAGGTAACCTAAACTCATGGCGAATTTGCATAATGTGAACGTATGCCGAACCTTTAGGCGCGCGACGGGATTCGCATTTCCCGAAACCGCGACTTAAGAATATCGTTTAGTCATTCACATTCATCACATGGAAGGATTGACACTGCGTTGATGCGATGTGGCGTTCTGATAAATGCACGAGGCTTCTGCTGCTAACAACCTGCTGGAGCTTGGCGAGCCATTGAAGCATTATACTTGACGGGGTTCTAAATATAGCCTGGCTTCATCAGTATATCTTACGTTTTGGAGGCACACCAGTGCTGCGCTGTATCCCACTTAGCATGAACGCTATTTATAGCCTACATTACACACCATATGATCAGTCCAAACAAGAAATGTTCACGAACAACTGAAAAAATGTTCTGAATGATTGCTTTGCACTTTACTAAGTATATGGAATCCGCTTGCTCCAATAGTAAGATACAATGCTAATCATACAACTATACATCTGACTGCTTCTGTCTCACAGGGCTACATAATACGCATATATATATATATATATATATATATATATATATATATATATATATATATATATATATAAAACATGCAAACACATATACATACATATAAATATATTTATATTCATATATATATACATATATGCATATAAATATACAAATATGCATATATTTATGCATACATATATGCATATATGCATATATATATATATATATATATATATATATATATATATATATATATATATATATATATATATATATATATAGAATTTTGAACGACACCCTTGTTGATTCAACTTTAATGTTTCAGTTGTTCCAAGCGAATGCACCACGTTATGATCCGCTCATGGTTTACCATTGGAATGCACCACGTTATGATCCGCTCATGGTTTACCTTTGGAATGCACCACGTTATGATCCGCTCATGGTTTACCATTGGAATGCATCACGTTATGATCCGCTCATGGTTTACCATTGGAATGCACCACGTTATGATCCGCTCATGGTTTACCATTGGAATGCACCACGTTATGATCCGCTCATGGTTTACCATTGGAATGAGAAACCAAAACATAAAACATTTCGGCAGCAAGAACGAATCTCAGGGCACCGTCAAAAGATGTTGTGGCCACGGAAAGGTTTCAAAAGAATGTTTCATGATTTATCAAATTCGGTTTCTTCAGAAAAGAATGAATTCTCGAGCGAGATCTCCATCGATTTGCACGATGTTAATGGGATAGGCCAGTTGCTGCGGCTTGTGGCAGGTGTGAGACTGTAACCAAGGTGACAATAAAAGCGAGCGGAACTGCATACATCACTGTCATCATCTCAGTTTAAGTTGTTCACTGTTCCATATAAAGATCGTCTTAATTACCGTCAATACCACCAATATGATCATCATTATCATCATCTTCATCTTTGTCCAGTCATGATGATGATGATGATGATCATCATCATCATCGAATTACTCTCCCCAGATCCCTCCTCTACGCAATGGGCCTCTCGTTCGTAAATTATGACCCGTTATGATATAACGAACATACACCACGGTCATAACGTCCCGAGTCACAAAATGAAACAGACACGATAACTGACACAGTAACTGCCAATAATTATTTTTCAAAGATCGCAATATTACTTGCCGCATTTAAAAATGGCATAATTGCACACGCTTCTATGCCGGTAATCGGGTGACTATGAGCTCTCTGCTGACAAAATCAAGTGTTTGAAGTGATCTTCTGACGAACACAATAGATAATCAATGAGATTCAAGATGATAAAACACCTGGCAGGTACCCTATATTAACGTTAATTACAGCATTGAGTACCGGCTATAGAGTAAGACTTGTACCTTGACAAATTCACGGTATAACATGACAGAACTCGACTGATCTTGGAGTTGACATTTGGACGGTATATATACGCTGTCAATTGATGACAGCCCACTCGTCATCACATCAAGTCATCGTGTGTACCCCGTATGTATGTATGTATGTATGTATGTATGTATGTATGTATGTATGTATGTATGTATGTATGTATGTATGTATGTATGTATGTAGTATGTATGTATGTATGTATGTATGTATGTATGTATGTATGTATGTATGTATGTATGTATGTATGTATGTATGTATGTATGTATGTATGTATGTATGTATGTAGTATGTATGTATGTATGTATGTATGTATGTATGTATGTATGTATGTAGTATGTATGTATGTATGTATGTATGTATGTATGTATGTATGTATGTATGTAGTATGTATGTATGTATGTAGTATGTATGTATGTATGTATGTATGTATGTAGTATGTATGTATGTATGTAGTATGTATGTATGTAGTATGTATGTATGTATGTATGTAGTATGTATGTATGTATGTATGTATGTATGTATGTATGTATGTAGTATGTATGTATGTATGTATGTATGTAGTATGTATGTATGTATGTATGTATGTATGTAGTATGTATGTATGTATGTATGTAGTATGTATGTATGTATGTATGTAGTATGTATGTATGTATGTATGTATGTATGTATGTATGTATGTATGTATGTATGTATGTATGTATGTATGTATGTATGTATGTAGTATGTATGTATGTATGTATGTATGTATGTAGTATGTATGTATGTATGTATGTAGTATGTATGTATGTATGTAGTATGTATGTATGTATGTATGTATGTATGTATGTATGTATGTATGTATGTATGTATGTATGTATGTATGTATGTATGTATGTAGTATGTATGTATGTAGTATGTATGTATGTAGTATGTATGTATGTATGTATGTATGTATGTATGTAGTATGTATGTATGTATGTAGTATGTATGTATGTATGTATGTATGTATGTATGTAGTATGTATGTATGTAGTATGTATGTATGTATGTATGTATGTATGTAGTATGTATGTATGTATGTATGTATGTATGTATGTATGTATGTAGTATGTATGTATGTATGTAGTATGTATGTATGTATGTATGTATGTAGTATGTATGTATGTATGTATGTAGTATGTATGTATGTATGTAGTATGTATGTATGTAGTATGTATGTATGTATGTAGTATGTATGTATGTATGTATGTATGTATGTAGTATGTATGTATGTATGTAGTATGTATGTATGTATGTAGTATGTATGTATGTATGTATGTAGTATGTATGTATGTATGTATGTATGTATGTATGTATGTATGTAGTATGTATGTATGTATGTATGTATGTATGTATGTATGTATGTATGTATGTATGTATGTATGTATGTATGTATGTAGTATGTATGTATGTATGTATGTATGTATGTATGTATGTATGTATGTATGTATGTATGTATGTATGTATGTATGTATGTATGTATGTATGTATGTATGTATGTATGTATGTAGTATGTATGTATGTATGTATGTATGTATGTATGTATGTAGTATGTATGTATGTATGTATGTATGTAGTATGTATGTATGTAGTATGTATGTATGTATGTATGTAGTATGTATGTATGTATGTATGTAGTATGTATGTATGTATGTATGTAGTATGTATGTATGTAGTATGTATGTATGTATGTATGTATGTAGTATGTATGTATGTATGTAGTATGTATGTATGTATGTATGTAGTATGTATGTATGTAGTATGTATGTATGTATGTAGTATGTATGTATGTATGTATGTATGTATGTATGTATGTATGTATGTATGTAGTATGTATGTATGTATGTATGTAGTATGTATGTATGTATGTATGTAGTATGTATGTATGTATGTATGTAGTATGTATGTATGTATGTATGTAGTATGTATGTATGTATGTAGTATGTATGTATGTATGTAGTATGTATGTATGTATGTATGTAGTATGTATGTATGTATGTAGTATGTATGTATGTAGTATGTATGTATGTAGTATGTATGTATGTAGTATGTATGTATGTATGTATGTATGTATGTATGTAGTATGTATGTATGTAGTATGTATGTATGTATGTATGTAGTATGTATGTATGTATGTATGTATGTATGTAGTATGTATGTATGTATGTATGTATGTAGTATGTATGTATGTAGTATGTATGTATGTATGTAGTATGTATGTATGTATGTAGTATGTATGTATGTAGTATGTATGTATGTATGTAGTATGTATGTATGTATGTATGTATGTATGTAGTATGTATGTATGTAGTATGTATGTATGTATGTAGTATGTATGTATGTAGTATGTATGTATGTATGTAGTATGTATGTATGTATGTAGTATGTATGTATGTAGTATGTATGTATGTATGTAGTATGTATGTATGTATGTAGTATGTATGTATGTAGTATGTATGTATGTATGTATGTATGTATGTATGTAGTATGTATGTATGTATGTATGTATGTAGTATGTATGTATGTATGTATGTAGTATGTATGTATGTATGTATGTATGTAGTATGTATGTATGTATGTAGTATGTATGTATGTATGTAGTATGTATGTATGTATGTAGTATGTATGTATGTATGTATGTAGTATGTATGTATGTATGTATGTATGTAGTATGTATGTATGTATGTATGTATGTATGTATGTATGTAGTATGTATGTATGTATGTATGTATGTATGTATGTATGTAGTATGTATGTATGTAGTATGTATGTATGTAGTATGTATGTATGTATGTAGTATGTATGTATGTATGTATGTAGTATGTATGTATGTATGTATGTAGTATGTATGTATGTATGTAGTATGTATGTATGTATGTATGTAGTATGTATGTATGTAGTATGTATGTATGTATGTAGTATGTATGTATGTATGTATGTATGTAGTATGTATGTATGTATGTAGTATGTATGTATGTATGTATGTAGTATGTATGTATGTAGTATGTATGTATGTATGTATGTAGTATGTATGTATGTAGTATGTATGTATGTAGTATGTATGTATGTATGTATGTATGTATGTAGTATGTATGTATGTATGTATGTATGTATGTATGTATGTATGTAGTATGTATGTATGTAGTATGTATGTATGTATGTATGTATGTATGTATGTAGTATGTATGTATGTATGTATGTATGTATGTATGTATGTAGTATGTATGTATGTATGTAGTATGTATGTATGTATGTATGTATGTATGTAGTATGTATGTATGTATGTATGTAGTATGTATGTATGTATGTAGTATGTATGTATGTAGTATGTATGTATGTATGTAGTATGTATGTATGTATGTATGTATGTATGTAGTATGTATGTATGTAGTATGTATGTATGTAGTATGTATGTATGTATGTATGTATGTATGTATGTATGTATGTAGTATGTATGTATGTATGTATGTATGTATGTATGTAGTATGTATGTATGTAGTATGTATGTATGTATGTATGTATGTATGTATGTAGTATGTATGTATGTATGTATGTATGTATGTATGTAGTATGTATGTATGTATGTAGTATGTATGTATGTATGTATGTATGTAGTATGTATGTATGTATGTATGTATGTATGTATGTATGTATGTAGTATGTATGTATGTATGTATGTATGTATGTATGTATGTATGTATGTAGTATGTATGTATGTATGTATGTATGTATGTATGTATGTAGTATGTATGTATGTAGTATGTATGTATGTATGTATGTAGTATGTATGTATGTAGTATGTATGTATGTATGTATGTAGTATGTATGTATGTATGTATGTATGTATGTATGTAGTATGTATGTATGTAGTATGTATGTATGTATGTATGTATGTATGTATGTATGTATGTAGTATGTATGTATGTATGTAGTATGTATGTATGTATGTAGTATGTATGTATGTATGTATGTAGTATGTATGTATGTATGTATGTAGTATGTATGTATGTATGTATGTATGTATGTAGTATGTATGTATGTATGTATGTAGTATGTATGTATGTAGTATGTATGTATGTAGTATGTATGTATGTAGTATGTATGTATGTATGTATGTAGTATGTATGTATGTAGTATGTATGTATGTATGTATGTATGTATGTATGTATGTATGTATGTAGTATGTATGTATGTAGTATGTATGTATGTATGTATGTATGTATGTATGTATGTATGTATGTATGTATGTAGTATGTATGTATGTATGTATGTATGTATGTATGTAGTATGTATGTATGTATGTAGTATGTATGTATGTATGTATGTAGTATGTATGTATGTATGTATGTATGTATGTATGTATGTAGTATGTATGTATGTATGTATGTATGTATGTATGTATGTAGTATGTATGTATGTAGTATGTATGTATGTAGTATGTATGTATGTAGTATGTATGTATGTATGTATGTATGTATGTATGTATGTAGTATGTATGTATGTATGTAGTATGTATGTATGTATGTATGTAGTATGTATGTATGTATGTATGTATGTATGTATGTATGTATGTATGTATGTAGTATGTATGTATGTATGTATGTATGTATGTATGTATGTATGTATGTAGTATGTATGTATGTAGTATGTATGTATGTATGTATGTAGTATGTATGTATGTATGTAGTATGTATGTATGTAGTATGTATGTATGTATGTATGTATGTATGTATGTATGTATGTAGTATGTATGTATGTATGTAGTATGTATGTATGTATGTATGTATGTAGTATGTATGTATGTATGTATGTATGTATGTAGTATGTATGTATGTATGTATGTATGTAGTATGTATGTATGTATGTATGTATGTATGTATGTATGTATGTATGTATGTATGTATGTATGTATGTATGTATGTATGTATGTATGTAGTATGTATGTATGTATGTATGTATGTAGTATGTATGTATGTATGTAGTATGTATGTATGTATGTATGTATGTAGTATGTATGTATGTATGTATGTATGTATGTAGTATGTATGTATGTATGTATGTATGTATGTAGTATGTATGTATGTAGTATGTATGTATGTATGTAGTATGTATGTATGTATGTATGTATGTATGTAGTATGTATGTATGTATGTATGTATGTAGTATGTATGTATGTATGTATGTATGTATGTATGTAGTATGTATGTATGTATGTAGTATGTATGTATGTAGTATGTATGTATGTATGTATGTAGTATGTATGTATGTATGTATGTAGTATG
Organism: Urechis unicinctus; assembly: GCA_034190875.2. Taxonomy (NCBI): domain Eukaryota; kingdom Metazoa; phylum Annelida; class Polychaeta; order Xenopneusta; family Urechidae; genus Urechis; species Urechis unicinctus. The sequence goes on along the minus strand of CM067357.1, from coordinate 56,788,359 downwards.
TATGTATGTATGTAGTATGTATGTATGTATGTATGTAGTATGTATGTATGTATGTATGTATGTAGTATGTATGTATGTATGTATGTATGTATGTATGTATGTAGTATGTATGTATGTATGTATGTATGTAGTATGTATGTATGTAGTATGTATGTATGTATGTATGTATGTAGTATGTATGTATGTATGTAGTATGTATGTATGTATGTATGTATGTAGTATGTATGTATGTATGTATGTAGTATGTATGTATGTAGTATGTATGTATGTATGTATGTAGTATGTATGTATGTATGTAGTCGTGCGATGGAGAGGGTCTGCTATAGCGTGCGATGGAGAGGGTCTGCTATGGCGTGCGCTATAGCGTGCGATGGAGAGGGTCTGCTATGGCGTGTGCGATGGAGAGGGTCTGCTATGGCGTGCGATGGAGAGGGTCTGCTATGGCGTGCGATGGAGAGGGTCTGCTATAGCGTGCGATGGAGAGGGTCTGCTATGGCGTGCGATGGAGAGGGTCTGCTATGGCGTGCGATGGAGAGGGTCTGCTGTAGCGTGCGATGGAGAGGGTCTGCTGCAGCGTGCGAGGGAGAGGATCTGCTATAGCGTGCGAGGGAGAGGGTCTGCTATGGCGTGCGATGGAGAGGGTCTGCTATGGCGTGCGATGGAGAGGCTCTGCTATAGCGTGCGATGGAGAGGCTCTGCTATGGCGTGCGATGCTATGGCGTGCGAGGGTCTGCTATGGCGGCGTGCGATGGCGCTATGGCGTGCGATGGAGAGGGTCTGCTGTAGCGTGCGATGGAGAGGGTCTGCTATGGCGTGCGATGGAGAGGATCTGCTATAGCGTGCGATGGAGGTGGATAAAAACGAACTGAATGATAACAGATATCATGAAAGGGCCTTTATCTGCGCGGGGAAGGTGGTGTCGGGGAGTAAAGTTGTGTCAGGGAGTAGGCTGGTGTCAGGGAGTAGAGTGGTGTCAGGGAGTAAAGTGGTGTCGGGGAGTAGGGTGGTGTCGGGGGGTAGGGTGGTGTCGGGGAGTAGGGTGGTGTCGGGGAGTAGGGTGGTGTCGGGGAGTAAGGTTGTGTCGGGGAGTAGGGTGGTGTCAGGGAGTAGGGTGGTGTCAGGGAGTAGGGTGGTGTGGTGTCAGGGAGTAAAGTGGTGTCGGGGAGTAGGGTGGTGTCGGGTGTCAGGGAGTAGGGTGGTGTCGGGGAGTAGGGTGGTGTCGGGGAGTAGGGGGGGGTAGGGTGGTGTCGGGGGAGTAGGGGAGTAGGAGTGGCGTCGGGGAGTAGGGTGGTGTCGGGGAGTAGGGTGGTGTCGGGGAGTAGGGTGGTGCCGGGGAGTAGGGTTGTGCCGGGGAGTAGGGTTGTGTCGGGGAGTAAGGTTGTGTCGGGGAGTAGGGTGGTGTCGGGGAGTAGGGTGGTCGGGGGGAGTAGGGTGGTGTCAGGGAGTAGGTGGTGTCGGGGAGTAGGTTGGTGTCGGGGAGTAGGTGGTGTCGGGGAGTAAGGTTGTGTCGGGGAGTAGGGGTGGTGTCGGGGAGTAGGGTGGTGTCGGGGAGTAGGTTGGTGTCGGGGAGTAGGGTAGTAGTTGGGTTCAGGGAGGGAGTAAGTTTGTGTCGGGGAGTAGGGTGGTGTCGGGGAGTAGGGTGGTGTCGGGGAGTAGGTTGGTGTCAGGGAGTAGGTTGGTGTCGGGGAGTAGGTGTGTGGGGAGTAGGGTGGTGTCGGGGAGTAGGGTGGTGTCGGGGAGTAGGTTGGTGTCGGGGAGTAGGTTGGTGTCAGGGAGTAAGGTTTGTGTCGGGGAGTAGGGTGGTGTCGGGGAGTAGGTTGGTGTCAGGGAGTAGGTTGGTGTCAGGGAGTAAGGTTGTGTCGGGGAGTAGGGTGGTGTCGGGGAGTAGGTTGGTGTCAGGGAGTAGGTTGGTGTCAGGTAGTAAGGTTGTGTCGGGGAGAAGGGTGGTGTCGGGGAGTAGGTTGGTGTCAGGGAAAGGTTGGTGTCAGGGAGTAAGGTTGTGTCGGGGAGTAGGGTGGTGTCAGGGAGTAGGGTGGTGTCGGGGAGTAGGGTGGTGTCGGGGAGTAAGGTTGTGTCGGGGAGTAGTGTGGTGTCGGGGAGTAGGGTGGTGTCGGGGAGTAAGGTTGTGTTGGGGAGTAGGGTGGTGTCAGTGATAAGTGTCATCATCATCCAATCGTCGGACGAGAGGAGACACGTTCTGCAACGACAACCACGTGATCCATGACGGGTGATTAGGGCGCCTACAGCTGATGCACTCCATGTGACGCGCCGGAACAAAATGCGTTAGGCGTGGAGTGAAGTCGTACACGACCGTTTAGGCCATTCGCCGTTAAATGCTTGCCATTAATGACGCAAACGGCGTGTATGACGTCATCAGCGGCGCTTGAGGACACCATCATGATCCTTCCATCATGATCCTACTTTATCATTACATGGCACCACCCCCCATACCGCACCACTCTCTTCCCCTCCACCCAGGCTCCCTCACGTCAACTTTCGAAATACTAAAACAAAGAATATGCAATTATAATAGCTTGCCTGTGTATGCATCAGTCTGAGTTTAAAACATTTGCTGAGGAAAACTCACCGGTTAAACTAGTCTACATACCAGCTCACTGCCCTACCGTGATACTAAATGGCAGAGGATCCTCCCGGGCTGTCTCAGGCACTCGAAACTCGACGCTAGCCATCCGAGTGCTGGCCGGGTTTTACTAGATCTGATGTGTTTCTTGACGCTGATATTGCCTGTCCCGTACGGTTCAACGACTGGCGCTGTTCAACAATTCGTTCATCAAATCATCAATAATCCTACTGATCGTCAGCGAGGGGTAATGACGGTGGGGCTTGGAGGGCTTCTTTGGCCCTATTAACCACTCGTAAGCGGCACCAGGACGACCTACAGAATCATATCACGGAAACAGGGATATCTACTGAGGTCGTGAGCGATCGAGGATACCACAGAGGTAGGCTGGGCTGCTAATCCGTAACACCCTTACTGTTTCGTTGGTAGCATCTGCCATCTGCGTTATTCCACTCTTGTGTATTGGTATGATGTTAGAAGACTCAGACCCAGACATACGCACGCCGCTCCGGTGACGCAGAAAGATGCTGGTATAGTTCGATTGGACCGGACGTGGGACTGCAGAAAAAAATCATTTTTAAACGTCCTGGGCGAAGTAATGTATAACCATCGGTAAATTAATCATTTGGTTTCTGTACAATGGGCGAATATCCTGTGCATTGTAAAATTGTGAACAACCAGTCAATGAATAGTTGATGGTTCACAAAAACCTTGCCATCAGTAATGACCGCTTGCTGTACCGTTCAACAGAAAGGTGGGTATTATTACTTCATTTCAGCGCGGCCCATTCGAGCGCGGGAAATCGATGGTAGCACACTCGTTGTCTAATTATCGCCCAGCCACCACGCGGGCTTAGTCATGCTACAGTTGGTGATGACAGTGGAGAAATAAACATTACGATTAAAATCGTCAGTGCATAATAATCGTATCGTACAGGCACTATCAGCTGGAGTGCCACAATTGACAGTAAAATATAGAACTGGCAAGTGCGCATGCGCGGAGGAAGTGGGTCGGGTGCTGCTGGCGGGATTATCCAATATATAACGAAAGACGCGAATGACAGAGGCTGACTTGTAGTGGAGGTTACGGCCTGGTGGGAAGGAGAACACAGCCTTTAACGGGATTGATTCCTTACTCGAGCAAGGTAGGAGATATTAATGTCGTATAAGATACATTGCTGACCTTGTAGAGCTTAGCAATTGTCGAGCTCCAGAAAGCGCAATTTGAGGAGAATTAGTTGGATATTTTCAATGTTGATGGCTGATTGCTTGTTATTCGCACAATGCATATATTTATGTTTATATTGTGGACATTGGTTGAAATAGTGATGCGTATCTATGGCGACGCCTCGGTGCTTCACTCGCGCGTAACAACGCTGTAGCATCATCAATCACCGAAATAAAATCCTTTGATTGGAGGCGACCTAGTCGTGGATTCATGGATCTATGGAAACTGCCTATGAGAAGTAGTAATACGCGAATGGATAACGGAAAGACGAACATAATTTGTCTAAGTGGATTGGAGGTCGGGTTCGTCCTGGTGTAGTATCGACTGACAGTAATTCAGGGTGCCACCGACTAGTCAAAACTGTCAATTAGTGTAAGATACAGTGGTCAAATATGGTGGCAGAATTCATATTGCAGTAAATGGTTGAACTCAGTGCTTAAGATAAGACATGCCATTTATCTCCCTCTCGTAGTATGTACATTACTCCATATATGCTTCCGCCCGGCAGAAGGTCGGAGATGAGATTTGAATCATTGATTGGTGTAAGAGACCAGTCGCTTCCTCGTAATATTTGCCTCGCGCCATTGATCTATAGTGGTCTACATGAATCCATAAGTAATGATGGCACGTCCAACTCTATATGAGAATCGAAACATTTTCTTTTTCTAAATAAAAGCTCTTGTGTTTTCCAGACCCCACAGACATATGCGTCCGTATGACCAACTTAACAACGCCAGAGATAGTCATCGGAAGACCATGACACGACGAATGCCACTCGTGCCTGGGGATCACTGAAACGAGGCTCGTTAATACCATGGTTACAGTGTACCTCGCCGATGACACCCAAACCATGGAAGTCGGAGACAGCAAAGTGAAACTGCTGAGTAATTCATCCCATGAGCGCAAACACAACGCGCATGCGCATCACAGCACTTCTGACTTTGAGCTTAGAAATGAAACCGGAAATAACAATGACGTCACTGAGTTTGACGAACTTGTGCGTCTGAACGTGGGTGGTTCCCTGTATGTGACGCGCAGAGCTAATCTGGAGCGCATCCCGCGGACCCGACTATCCAATCTCTCCACTGATGATTCGAACTTCAACCGCGCAGCTCAGGAATGGTTCTTCGACAGAAATCCACAGTTGTTCAATTACATATTGGATTATTACCGCACAGATGAGCTGCACTTTCCGCATAATTACTGCGGTCCTTCAATAAAGAAGGAACTTATCTTTTGGAGAATCGAAGAAGGAGATATCAACCCTTGCTGCTGGAACCGATACAACGAGTTCGAGGAGGAGAAGAAAATATTTGAGCGAATTGAACGCGCGTTCGAATCAAAAGCCGTAAACGAGACGATTAGCGCCTCTGCTGGGGGAGCGTCTTTGTCTAAATGGCAGATTTGGCGACGAAAAATATCTATCTTCTTGGAGGAACCAATGTCATCTAGGCCAGCCAAGGTGAGCTGTGTGTATGTCATTGTGTTCTGTGATGCATGGTGACAGGGCAATGAGATCGTGCTCAGTAATCCGCCGACGACTCGCATATTGTGGCTCCAACTGGTGGTGATGGAGAGGGAGCTCAGTGTTCCAACACCCCACCGTCACTCACATTATCTCATCCACACCACCCAACAACGTCACCCCATCTCATCCACACCACCCTACAGTGTCACCCCATCTCATCCACACCACCCTACAGCATCACCATATGCTATCCACACACCAACCTACAACGTCACCCCATCTCATCCATACCACCCTGCAACATCACCCCATCTCATCCACACACCACCCTACAGCGTCACACCATCTCATCCACACCACCCTACAACGTCACCCTATCTCATCCACACCACCCTACAGCGTCACCCCATCTCATCCACACCACCCTACAGCGTCACCCAATCTCATCCACACCACCCTACAGCATCACCCCATCTCATCCACACACCACCCTACAACGTCACCCCATCTCATCCACACACCACCCTACAACGTCACCCCATTTCATCCACACCACCCTACAGCGTCACCCCATCTCATCCACACCACTCTACACATCACCCCATCTCATCCACACGCCATCCAAAAACGTCACCCCATCTCATCCACATACCACCCTACAACGTCGTCACCCCATCTCATCCACACCACCCTACAAGCGTCACCCCATCCATCCACACCACACTACAGCATCACCCCATCTCATCCACACCCCACCCTACAACGTCACCCCCATCATCCACACCACCCTTCAACGTCACCCCATCTCATCCACACCACCCTACAGCATCACAACCACCCCATCTCATCCCACACCACCCTACAACGTCACCCCATCATCATCCACACCACCCTTCAACGTCACCCCATCTCATCCACACCACCCTACAACGTCACCCCATCATCTCATCCACACCACCCTACAACGTCCCCACACCACACCTACAACGTCACCCCATCTCATCCACACCACCCACGTCACCCTCATCCACACCCACCCTCAACGTCACCCATCTCATCACCCACCACGTCACCCCATCTCATCAAAACCATGCTTCAACATCATCCCATCTCAACCACACCACCCTACAACGTCACCCCATCTCATCCACCTACCCTACTACGTCACCCCATCTCATCACACCACCCTTCAACTTCACCCCATCTCATCCACACCACCCCTACAACAACGTCACCCCCTCATCCCACACCACCCGACAACACCACACCCCATCTCATCCACACCACCCTACAACGTCACCCCATCTCATCCACACCACCCTACAACGTCACCCCATCTCATCCACACCACCCTTCAACTTCACCCCATCTCATCCACACCACCCTTCAACGTCACCCCATCTCATCCACACCACCCTACAGCATCACCCCATCTCATCCACTCATCCACACCACCCTTCAACGTCACCCCATCTCATCCACACCACCCTACAGCATCACCCCATCTCATCCACACACCACCCTACAACGTCACCCCATCTCATCCACACACCACCCTACAACGTCACCCCATTTCATCCACACCACCCTACAGCGTCACCCCATCTCATCCACACCACTCTACACATCACCCCATCTCATCCACACGCCATCCAAAAACGTCACCCCATCTCATCCACATACCACCCTACAACGTCGTCACCCCATCTCATCCACACCACCCTACAGCGTCACCCCATCTCATCCCACCACCCTCTCTCATCCACACCCCACCCTACAGCATCACCCCATCTCATCCACACCACCACGTCACCCCCCTCATCCACACCACAACGTCACCCCATCTCATCCACACCACCCTACAGCGTCACCCCATCTCATCCACACCACCCTACAACGTCACCCCATCTCATCCACACCCACCCCGTCACCCATCTCATCCACACACCACCCTACAACGTCACCCCATCTCATCCACACCCCACCCTACAACGTCACCCCATCTCATCCACACCCCACCCTACAACGTCACCCTATCTCATCCACACCACCCTACAACGTCACCCCATCTCATCCACACCACCCTTCAACTTCACCCCACATCACCCTACCCATCTCTCATCCACACCACACCCCTACAACGTCACCCCATCTCATCCACACCACCCCACACACCCCCTCATCCACACCACTTCAACATCACCCCATCTCATCCACACCACCCTTCAACGTCACCCATCTCATCTCATCCACACCACCCTACAGCATCACCCCGTCACCCCATCTCATCCACTCATCCACACCACCCTTCAACGTCACCCCATCTCATCCACACCACCCTTCAACGTCACCCCATCTCATCCCCACCCTACACAGCATCACCCCATCTCATCCACCATCCCTACCAACTTCAACGTCACCCCATCTCATCCACACCACCCTACAGCATCACCCATCTCATCCACACACCACCCTACAACGTCACCCTATCTCATCCACACCACCCTACAGCATCATACCATCTCATCCACACCACCCTACAACGTCACCCCATCTCATCAAAACCATGCTTCAACATCATCCCATCTCAACCACACCACCCTACAACGTCACCCCATCTCATCCACACTACCCTACTACTTCACCCCATCTCATCCACACCACCCTACAGCGTCACCCAATCTCATCCACACCACCCTACAGCATCACCCCATCTCATCCACACACCACCCTACAACGTCACCCCATCTCATCCACACACCACCCTACAACGTCACCCCATTTCATCCACACCACCCTACAGCGTCACCCCATCTCATCCACACCACTCTACACATCACCCCATCTCATCCACACGCCATCCAAAAACGTCACCCCATCTCATCCACATACCACCCTACAACGTCGTCACCCCATCTCATCCACACCACCCTACAGCGTCACCCCATCTCATCCACACCACCCTACAGCATCACCCCATCTCATCCACACCCCACCCTACAACGTCACCCCATCTCATCCACACCACCCTTCAACGTCACCCCATCTCATCCCACCACCCTACACATCACCCCCTACACACCACCCACAATCAACCCCTCATCCATCCACACCACCCTACAAACGTCACCCCATCTCATCCACACCCCACCCTACAACGTCACCCCATCTCATCCACACCCCACCCTACAACGTCACCCTATCTCATCCACACCACCCTACAACGTCACCCCATCTCATCAAAACCATGCTTCAACATCATCCCATCTCAACCACACCACCCTACAACGTCACCCCATCTCATCCACACTACCCTACAACGTCACCCCATCTCATCCACACCACCCTTCAATGTCACCCCATCTCATCCACACCACCCTACACAGTCACCCCATCCACCCCATCATCACACCACCCTTCAACTTCACCCCATCTCATCCACACCACCCTACAACATCACCCCATCTCATCCACACCACCCTACAACGTCACCCCATCTCATCCACACCACCCTACAACGTCACCCCATCTCATCCACACCACCCTTCAACGTCACCCCATCTCATCCACACCACCCTACAGCATCACCCCATCTCATCCACACACCACCCTACAACGTCCCCCCATCTCATCCACACACCACCCTACAACGTCACCCTATCTCATCCACACCACCCTACAGCATCATCCCATCTCATCCACACCACCCTACAACGTCACCCCATGTCATCCACTACCCTAACGTCCCCCCACCCTTCACTCATCATCACACCACCCTACAATCACCCCATCTCATCCACACCACCCTTCAACGTCACCCCATCTCATCCACACCACCCTACAACGTCACCCCATCTCATCCACACCTCATCACCCCATCTCACACCACCCTTCAACTTCACCCCATCTCATCCACACCACCCTTCAACGTCACCCCATCTCATCCACACCACCCTACAACATCACCCCATCTCATCCAAACCACCCTACAACGTCACCCCATCTCATCCACACCACCCTTCAACGTCACACCCATCTCATCCACACCACACCCTTCACCCATCTCATCCTACAACGTCACCCCCATCTCATCCACACACCCTACAACGTCACCCCCATCTCATCCACACCACAACGTCACCCCATCTCATCCACACCCCACCCTACAACGTCACCCCATCTCATCCACACCCCCCTACAACGTCACCCTATCTCATCCACACCCTACAACGTCACCCCATCTCATCAAAACCATGCTTCAACATCATCCCATCTCAACCACACCACCCTTCAATGTCACCCCATCTCATCCACACCACCCTACAACATCACCCCATCTCATCCACACCACCCTTCAACTTCACCCCATCTCATCCACACCACCCTACAACATCACCCCATCTCATCCACACCACCCTACAACGTCACCCCATCTCATCCACACCACCCTACAACGTCACCCCATCTCATCCACACCACCCTTCAACTTCACCCCATCTCATCCACACCACCCTTCAACGTCACCCCATCTCATCCACACCACCCTACAGCATCACCCCATCTCATCCACACACACCCTACAACGTCACCCCATCTCATCCACACACCACCCTACAACGTCACCCTATCTCATCCACACCACCCTACAGCATCATCCCATCTCATCCACACCACCCTACAACGTCACCCCATTTCATCAAAACCACGCTTCAACATCATCCCATCTCAACCACACCACCCTACAACGTCACCCCATCTCATCCACACAACCCTACTACGTCACCCCATCTCATCCACGCCACCCTTCAACTTCACCCCATCTCATCCACACCACCCTTCAGCGTCACCCCATCTCATCCACACCACCCTACAACATCACCCCATCTCATCCACACCACCCTTCAACTTCACCCCATCTCATCCACACCACCCTTCAACGTCACCCCATCTCATCCACACCACCCTACAACATCACCCCATCTCATCCACACCACCCTTCAACTTCACCCCATCTCATCCACACCACCCTTCAACGTCACCCCATCTCATCCACACCACCCTACAACATCACCCCATCTCATCCAAACCATCCTACAACGTCACCCCATCTCATCCACATCATCCTTCAACGTCACCCCATCTCATCCACACCACCCTTCAACATCACCCCATCTCATCCAAACCACCCTACAACCTCACTCCATCTCATCTACACCAAACCCTCTTTTACACCCCACCTTCATCAAATAACTTTACCATCAGTCACAATGCTGTCAGGCTGGTTTGCCTCAATATCTATAACTTGTGTCACTTAGCCTCCGTGGCCATAATATCAGTCACTTTAGTCACTCTGCCATCAGCCGGGTTGGTCTGAATGGCCACTGTATCAGTCACTTGAGTCAGGCTAGTGTGCCTCAAAGGTATTGTTTCGGCCACTTTGGTAACAATGCAATCAGGCTGGTTTGCCTTGAAGGCCATAGATTATTGTCGCAGCAAACATCACCATCATCGTCAACGTCGTCGTCGTGTTGATGACGCTCACCTTCTCGCCAGACACATGGCTCCCTCTGATTGCCTACAGCCCACACGTACACAGCAGACCATACTGCTTCATGGACAACTCGAGCGTACAGCAGTCGACGAGACCACGCGCCAAATAGCCCGTCAAAATGAAGCACCAATCCCCCTGGAGCGCAGCCTGTTAACTGGTCTTTCTAAATGAGTCAATTGTCGAGCAGTGTGGTGTGTCTGTGGGCGATAGGATGGGATGTAGGCTGTCTGTCCACGAGGCGATACGGACGAGTGCGTCCACGGCTCTCCCCATTGCAACCTTGACAAGTCAGCGGATGTTTATTGGGCGGAGAGTTAATTGTAATTGTTGCTAAGACTACTCCCTAGGACGGGTGAGGTTACTTCATTCATGACGAATTTGTCAGCACTAACCACTGCCCTCTTCCACGACCTCTACCACAATCTCCTAAATTCATCCGCATCGCCTACCCTGAAGTCCCATTAACCCTGTCCTCGTCAACACTCTACTTAGCCCTTCATCTACACCCGCCCCTGCCATCATCTACACCCTAACCCAGTCCTCATCCATACACTACCCCTTCACTCTTCTATACCCTACCCCACTCTCGTCTACACCCTACCCCGCCCCTTCCACACCCCGTCCTACCCTCATCTACAGTCATCTACACCCCGCCCCCATAATCGTCTACACCACGCCCTTCCCCTTAGCTACACCCCGCCCCCAGAATCGTCTACACCACGCCCTACCCTCATCTACACCCCGGCCCAAACATCATCTGCAGCCTACCCCGACCCTCACCCCTCACCACACCTCTACCTCTACCGCCTTCTACATCCCACGTCGACCCTCATCATTACCCTACACAGCCATCATCGACACGCCATCCCCACCCTCATCAACACAACACACCTACCATAATCTACACCCCACCCCTACACTCCTCTAAGCCTCACCCCATACTCCTATACACCCCAACCCTACACTCCTATACACCTCACCCCACACTCTTCTTTACCCCACCCCCTACACTACTCTTTACCCCACCCCTACACTCCTATACACCTCACCCCTACACTCTTCTTTACCCCACCCCTACACTACTTTACCTACCCCACCCCTACACTTCTCTACACCTCACCCCTACACTCCTCTTCACCTCACCCCTACACTCCTCTACACCTCACCCCTACACTCCTCTACACCTCACCCCTACACTACTATACACCCCCACACGCCTATAACACCCCACCCCTGCCCTCCTCTACGCCCCACCCCTACCCTCCCCCTACCCCACCACCCCACCCTACACTTCTCTTTAACCCACCCCTACACTACTCTTTACCCCACCCCTACACTCCTGCCCTCCCCACCTCACCTCACCCCTACACTCCTGTACACCTCACCCCTACACTCCTATACCCACCCCTACACGCCTATTTACCCCACCCTGCACTCCTCTACACTACCCCACCCCTACACTCCTCTACACCTCACCCCTACACTACTCTACTCACCCCTCACTTCCTTTACACCCCACCCCTACACTACTCTTTACACCACTCCTCTTACCCCCTACACCCTACCACCCTCTTTAACCCACACCCTACACCTCCCCTACACAAAACCAGACACCCCACCCCTACACTACCCCTACACCCCACCCCTACACTTCTCTTTACCCCACCCCTACACTCCTTTACACCCCACCCCACCCCTGCCCTCCTCTACACCTCACCCCTACACTGCCCTCTCTACACCCCACCCCTACACTACTCTACACCCCACCCCTACACTCCTCTACACCCCACCCCTACACTCCTCTACACCCTCCCTACTACACCCCCCACCCCTACACACTCCTCTACACCCCATCCCTACTCTACTCTTTACCCCACCCCTAGCCTTCTCTACACCCCACCCCTACGCTCCTATACACCCCACCCCTACGCTCCTATACATCCCACCCTTACCCTCCTCTACACCCCATCCCTACCCTCATCTGCGCTTGCCATTGCCCTACGTCCCACCCCTATGGTTAACTGCTTCTCCTCCCTTCTGACGGTCGCTTGTAGCCGCTCGAGCCTCGGCTGAATGTATGTATAGATCTCCTGCTGAGTGCTGGTCCCTGATTGCCGCCGTCTTCATTACCGCTCCCATAAGGCTTCCTAGACTCGCTTGCACCCGCCTATTTAGCCAGCTAATGTGTCGAAATGTGATTATGCAATTCAATTGAGCGGCCCAGCTATACGGTATGTCATCGCTGGATAGCGGTCGTGTGATTGTATCAGCAGTAATGACGATAGCATCTCCGGCATTCGGGGGAGTCACCTCTCCGGCGGATAAGTTTCACAGGATGGTTGTCTCATATCGGTAGGGGGACGGGGGCTATTTGGGTGGATGTTACGGTGTGTTATGCGGGGGTGGCGAGTTCTGTTCCAACCTTGCTGGACACGTAAGAGGCGCACCGATGAATGCGTGTAGCTTAAGGCGAGGTTGTGTTAACCCAACAGGACGTCTGAGTAGACGTCATACGATACTCGATCCCTAAGCAACGCACAAATTCACAATTCAAATCAGTTACCTTGAATAAAAAACCTGGCGAGTTATTTGGTTCCATCGCCTATTTTGACGGTAATGAACAATTTGCACCTATAATCACGAGTGGATGTATTCAGCTGACATGGACTACCGATTGCAGTCGTGGTGACGTCATCGATGAGCACATGTCGACATGTTTATCTTTATAAAGAGTCAGTAGAAGCGGCGCGCAGGCGCAGTCCAGTCTAATTCAAACATGACAGTTCAATAAGCATGGTGCTCACCTATACCAAACGAAGAGCAAACCAAAATGGTGGACGTCGCATGTGGATTTCTCGGAAATCTATATTAAATGGCATTTCCTAAAGAAACGCAGTGATCGGGGGTAAGCTTTTTGCGTGGTCCCATATATCTGTTCACCGGTTCGTGATATATGTTGTTTTCTAGATTCTATATCCCACGGTCCCGTCAAACACATAACACAACCGCACGGGAAATAAAGATTCAGGACGGCATATAAAAATATCCCGGTCCGATAGGGGCTAGGGTTGTGTACGCTTTTAGGGACTGTATTACTGTGTTCTCCACACTGTGTTATCGCACCAACATACACTGTCACTGCCTGGAGTACTACCCACAACCTGCCTGCAGTACGGAATGGAACATAGATAATTGGAGGGTCGGGGGCGGAGGCGGGGGAGTCGGGTATGTCGGTTAGTGTTTCGTAAGGGATGGGTGGGGGTGTGGGGGTTAGCGTTATCGGGTATTCAAGGGATTTGTGCGGGCGGTGGGGGGGGGGGGGATTCCAAAATCAGCCAAAAAAGCATCCGGGAATTGCGGAACGGCTCTTCGGGTCCAGTCTTAATTTTCAATCTTCACGGTTGCTGTCTGATTGACATCTATTGGCACTAAGGCATCAAAGGAAGTAGGTAGCGTTATCCATTAGTCCATGCTACTAGAGGTCTCTGACAAGAGGAACACACCCTGAACGAGTCCATGTTGGATCCTTAGAACCTCATATGAGTGGCACATTAAACCTCTAGCCAGCCTATTGATTCACGTGGCATCCCACTTAGGATGCAGCAGTAGGTTTTTATGCTTCTACACCCGCTCTGCTGTTTTGCGCTCGGAAAACTGACATGGAGAGCCGAGCGTCATTGCAGCGCCAAACCTGTGTTCGTTTAGGGTATGTTTTTAGCCTCTATGTCAGCGTTTAGGGTATGTTTTTAGCCTCTATGTCAGCGTTTAGGGTATGTTTTTAGCCTCTATGTCAGCGTTTAGGGTATGTTTTTAGCCTCTATGTCAGCGTTTAGGGTTTGTATTTTCGGCCGCTATTTCATCAATTGTCAGCGAGTGAACGCTCCAACAACTTAAAACAACAGGCAAGCTCACACCAGCCTGTTTTGGGGTATGGTTTTGTGGTTATTCAGTGTTTAGGGTACGTTTTTGTGGGAAGTCAGTGTTTATGGTATGTTTTTGGGGTTACTCAGTGGTTATGGTATGTTTTTGGGGTTACTCAGTGTTTAGGGTGTGTTTTTGGGGTTACTCAGTGTTTAGGGTGTGTTTTTGGGGTTACTCAGTGTTTAGGGTGTGTTTTTGGGGTTACTCAGTGTTTAGGGTGTGTTTTTGTGGGTAGAAAGTGTTTAGAGTATATTTTTGTGGGAAGTCAGTGGTGTCAATGATTCAGTCAATGTACATACGTGGCAACATGGAAAAGTATAGGAGTGCCGGGATAAAGTCTGGCCGTATATCGAGCTGGACCTCGGCTTCCTATTGGTGAATATCTGAGGCAATGCCAATAAAGCGAAGCGGGTTAATTGTTATAATAACCGTTATTAGCATCGTCAGTGTATTGTAACAATGAGTATGAATATCAAGTACAATTATCTTGATTGCTTCACACACAAAACTCCGTGTGCGGTCAAGCCAGTATTAATTACGTCAGTTACGTTGTTAACGTCATAATAAACATGTGACGCGCCACAAACTAGACGAAGTCGAGGTCACAACAAATCGTGTTTTAATACCTTTGCTATGCAGTTAATATGCTAGATTTTAAATTCTAGCATTCGTACGCTGGGGCACATTACGCATTTGACCTTTACTGGGGTGGTCCATGTCAGATTATTTTCAGAACATTGGTTTATTCCACAGGGATATTTGACAGATCAGCTAATAGCCATCTTATTACCAGTCACGTGACGAGAACATCTCGCGAGACTTTGGGCAAGTCACTCCTGTGTTTTGCATCAACACTGCTTACGCTCACATAAGGTCGTCTTTCAATGGGCCTAAACACAACACGAAACAGGTCGAACTGAACCAGTCATCATTTATCAATCTCTTTCTCGCCAAATTAGTGTCGCTCTTGCCTGGTGGAAGATTCGCGAGGTTCAGTGAAATGGGACAGTAAACACCACTGTCGTTATCTTGTGAAGTGTTGGGGTCATTGCAGTAGTAGACTGTTGACATTATACCATGATTTGTGAGTCATTTCAAGCCAATAAACGCGTGATAAATGCCTCCATCCTGACTGACCAATAGCGCGCTTCATCAAACAGGAAATACAACCATACCACTTTTATTGCCGCAGTATGTTCCCGTATGGATACTAGCTTTAGCAAGCTATTGGCTTAGATGTTATCGACTGTGGAAGCTTCGTATGTCCGTCACATTTAGTCAGGCGTCTGGTAATTCTGGCTCTAGTTCATGCTGGGTAACTTAACAGTAATCAAGTCCCGTGTGGCCTTCTCCATGGAACGCAGCGCCATGGATCCTAACGTGGGTTATGACGTCACAAGCATCTCGTGATAATGGAAATATTGAGTCTACATTGGAATGGGTTTTTCTCATACCCATGAGTAGGGTCATCTGGAGGTCATGAGATAACCAAGTTTCTGGTAGATGTTATTGGAAGGCACGTGGATCTCAAGTTATCTATTTCCCCCAGGAAATTATCGCTTCCTTATTCAGTCAATGTCAATGGGGACTCTCCCCTGCACCATACGCCGTCCCCTATGACCAAGCATGAAAGAGGTTAGGAATATTCCCCCGAGTCCGATGTGTAATCAAGTCCCAGCCGACCAGGTGAAGACTCTGGAACTTGTAATGATAGCAGCCTCACCAGTCTTCTAGGATGCCTGTATGCGGCAGATGTCGTCCCCGATCTGACTCGTTCGCTGTTATAACGGCGTAATCCTCATGACATAACGGTTATGTTACAATAACATCCTCACAACATAACAGTAATAATCCAAAAGTTCGCATTCCATGGAACTAATCAGGAAATAGTCCTCCCCTCATTATTGTAATCATTGTAATGATGCAATCGTCCTCACTCCATGGAGGTAATGATGCAATAATCCTCACTCCATGGAGCTAATGATGCAATAATCCTCACTCCGTGGCTGTAATGATGCAATAATCCTTACTCCATGGAGGTAATGATGCAATAATCCTCACTCCATGGAGCTAATGATGCAATAATCCTCACTCCGTGGCTGTAATGATGCAATAATCCTCACTCCATGGCGGTAATGATGCAAAAATCCTCAATCCATGGAGGTAATGATGCAATAGTCCTCACTCCATGGCGATAATGATGCAATAATCCTCACTCCATGGCGGTAATGATGCAATCGTCACCACGTCATGGCGGTAATGATGCAATAATCCTCACTCCATGGCGGTAATGAGGCAATAATCCTCACTCCATGGAGGTAATGATCCAATAATCATCACCCCATGGCGGTAATGATGCAATCGTCACCACGTTATGGAGGTAATGATGGAATAATCCTCACTCCATGGCGGTAATGATGCAATCGCCCTCACTCCATGGCGGTAAGGATGCAATCGTCACCACGTCATGGCGGTAATGATGCAATAATCCTCACTCCATGGAGGTAATGGTGCAATAATCCTCACTCCATGGAGGTAATATCCTCACTCCATGGCGGTAATGATGCAATAATCCTCACTCCATGGCGGTAATGATGCAATCGTCACCACGTCATGGCGGTAATGATGCAATAATCCTCACTCCATGGCGATAATGACTGTTTATGGTTGTAGTGATGAAGACGAGACGTCAATTGAATGGTAACTAGAAAACGGAGGTTTATTTCTGAATGTTGGGGTACGGATTCCGTATCCCGCAAGTCCGAATATATATATTACAAAACTGTGATATGGAGTAACTCTGGTGATGTCCAGAGGCTACTGCTGAGCTGGAATTCCAAACTACTATGTGCCGTACGGAGTTGGCTTTCCAACTTGGTCCGTACGACGTTGACGGTATCGTTGCCCCAACGCTGAATGTGTTTTTAACTTCTGGGGACGGAGGTATTTATACAAATGTATGGCGTCGTCAGCAAGCGTGGAGGTACAATCACCTTTAGCTTTAATTAAAGATCAAACGGGCTGATGTTAATTGTTATGTGAATTGACGGGTTGGGAATGTTTACTTCAACGGGCTCTACTTGCTACACCGGGACTATTTAATTTGGATAGTGGCCGTTTTTCAGATATCACGGTTAGGTATTTAAGGTGGGTGGGGGGGGGGGGGTGTTGCATTATGACTCCACACTGGTTGACGACGCTTTCTGCAGTTATTACATATATCTAATTGATAAGGACGGTCACAGTAATGATGCGATCGTCCTCACTCCATTGCGGTAATGATGCAATTATCCTCACTCCATGGAGGTAATGATGCAATAATCCTCACTCCGTGGCTGTAATGATGCAATAATCCTCACTCCATGGAGGTAATGATGCGATAATCCTCAATCCATGGCTGTTATGAAGCAATAATCCTCACTCCATGGCGGTAATGATGCAATTATCCTCACTCCGTGGCGGTAATGAAGCAATAATCCTCACTCCATGGAGGTAATGATTCAATAATCCTCATTCCATTGCGGTAAGGATGCAATCGTCACCACGTCATGGCGGTAATGATACAATAATCCTCACTCCATGGCGGTAATGATGCAATAATCCTCACTCCATGGCGGTAATGATGCAATCGTCCACCACGTCATGGCGGTAATGATGCAATAATCCTCACCTCCATGGCGGTAATGGTGGCAATAATCCTCACTCCATGGAGGTAATGATGTAATAATCCTCACTCCATGGAGGTAATGATGCAATCGTCCTCACGCCATGGTGGTAATGATGCAATAATCCTCACTCCATGGCGGTAATGATGCGATAATCCTCACTCCATGGCTGTAATGACTGTTTATGGTCCTCACTGAAGATTGACGTCAATTGAATCCAATACTCCTCAACGGAGGTTTTTTCTGAATGTTGGGGTACGGATTCGTATCCCCAGTCCGAATATATATATTCAAACTGTGATATGGAGTAACTCTGGTGATGTCCAGAGGCTACTGCTGAGCTGGAATTCCAAACTACTATGTGCCGTACGGAGTTGGCTTTCCAACTTGGTCCGTACGACGTTGACGGTATCGTTGCCCCAACGCTGAATGTTTTTAACTTCTGGGGACGGAGGTATTTATACAAATAATGGCGTCGTCAGCAAGCGTGGAGGTACAATCACCTTTAGCTTTAATTAAAGATCAAACGGGCTGATGTTAATTGTTATGTGAATTGACGGGTTGGGTATGTTAATTTCAAAGGGCTCTACTTGCTACATGGGGACTATTTAATTTGGATAGTGGTCGTTTTTCAGATATCACGGTTAGGTATTTAAAAGTGGGGGGGGGGGGGGGGGGGGGGTGTTGCATTATGACTCCACACTGGTTGACGACGTTTCTGCATATTACATAATCCTCATTCCATTGCGGTAATGATGCAATCGTCCTCACTCCATTGCGGTAATGATGCAATTATCCTCACTCCATGGCGGTAATGATGCAATAATCCTCACTCCATGGCGGTAATGATGCAATAATCCTCACTCCATGGGCGGTAATGATGCGATAATCCTCAATCCATGGCGGTTATGATGCAATAATCCTCACTCCATGGCGGTAATGATGCAATAATCCTCACTCCATGGAGGTAATGATGCAATAATCCTCACTCCATGGAGGTAATGATTCAATAATCCTCATTCCATGGCGGTAAGGATGCAATCGTCACCACGTCATGGCGGTAATGATACAATAATCCTCACTCCATGGCGGTAATGATGCAATAATCCTCACTCCATGGCGGTAATGATGCAATCGTCCTCATTCCATGGCGGTAATGATGCAATCGTCACCACGTCATGGCGGTAATGATGCAATAATCCTCACTCCATGGAGGTAATGATGCGATAATCCTCACTCCATGGAGGTAATGATGCAATCGTCCTCACGCCATGGTGGTAATGATGCAATAATCCTCACTCCATGGCGGTATTGATGCGATAATCCTCACTCCATGGCTGTTATGAAGCAATAATCCTCACTCCATTGCGGTAATGATCCAATAATCCTCACTCCATTGCGGTAATGATGCAATCGTCACCACGTCATGGCGGTAATGATGCGATAGTCCTCACTCCATGGCGGTAATGATGCAATAATCCACACTCCATGGCGGTAATGATGCAATAATCCTCACTCCATGGAGGTATTGATGCAATAATCCTCACTCCATTGCGGTAATGATCCAATAATCCTCACTCCATTGCGGTAATGATGCAATCGTCACCACGTCATGGCGGTAATGATACAATAATCCTCACTCCATGGCGGTAATGATGCAATAATCCTCACTCCATGGAGGTAATGATGCAATAATCCTCACTCCATGGCGGTAATGATGCAATAATCCTCACTCCATGGCGGTAATGATGCATAATCCTCACACGTCATGGCGGTAATGATACAATAATCCTCACTCCATGGCGGTAATGATGCAATAATCCTCACTCCATGGCGGTAATGATGCAATCGTCCTCACTCCATGGCGGTAATGATGCAATCGTCACCACGTCATGGCGGTAATGATGCAATAATCCTCACTCCATGGAGGTAATGATGCAATAATCCTCACTCCATGGAGGTAATGATGCAATAATCCTCACTCCATGGTGGTAATGATGCAATAATCCTCACTCCATTGCGGTAATGATGCAATAATCCTCACTCCTCACAATAATCCTCACTCCATGGCGGTAATGATGCAATAATCCTCACTCCATTGCGGTAATGATCCAATAATCCTCACTCCATTGCGGTAATGATGCAATCGTCACCACGCCATGGCGGTAATGATGCGATAGTCCTCACTCCATGGCGGTAATGGTCACTCCATGATGATGCAATAATCCTCACTCCATTGGCGGTAAATGATCCAATAATCCTCACTCCATGGCGGTCATGGCGGAAGCAATAATCCTCACTCCATGGCGGTAATGATGCAATCGTCACCACGTCATGGCGGTAATGATGCGATAGTCCTCACTCCATGGCGGTAATGATGCAATAATCCACACTCCATGGCGGTAATGATGCAATAATCCTCACTCCATGGAGGTATTGATGCAGTAATCCTCACTCCATGGCTGTTATGAAGCAATAATCCTCACTCCATTGCGGTAATGATCCAATAATCCTCACTCCATTGCGGTAATGATGCAATCGTCACCACGTCATGGCGGTAATGATGCGATAGTCCTCACTCCATGGCGGTAATGATGCAATAATCCACACTCCATGGCGGTAATGATGCAATAATCCTCACTCCATGGAGGTATTGATGCAATAATCCTCACTCCATGGCGGTAATGATGCAATAATCCTCACTCCATTGCGGTAATGATGCAATCGTCACCACGCCATGGCGGTAATGATGCGATAGTCCTCACTCCATGGCGGTAATGATGCAATAATCCACACTCCATGGCGGTAATGATGCAATAATCCACACTCCATGGCGGTAATGATGCAATAATAATCACTCCATGGCGGTAATGATGCAATAATCCTCACTCCATGGAGTTAATGATGCAATAATCCTCACTCCATTGCGGTAATGATGCAATCGTCACCACGTCATGGCGGTAATGATGCGATTGTCCCCATTCCATGGCGGTAATGATGCAATAATCCTCACTCCATGGAGGTAATGATGCAATAATCCTCACTCCATGGCGGTAATGATGCGATAGTCCTAACTTCCTAGCGGTTATGGTGCGATAGTCCTCACATCATGGCGGTAATGATGTCTAGTTCTCACTCCTATTGGTATATAATGTCTAGTACTCACTGTCAGAGGTTATTAATGTCTAGTACTCACTGTCAGAGGTTATTAATGTTTAGTACTCACTCTCACTGCTTGAAAATGTCTATCCGAGGTTATAAATGTTCAGCATATGTTGTTGGCATTATCTGTGAAAAAGTGACTGTGAAAGATAGAGCGTTTTATAAAAGCCGACAACTTAATCAAATGGAAAAGTGTGACATTTGGTGATGTAGTCTTCTGGTGATATGTGGCACTTGTCGTGGTGTAATGGGCCATCAATGGTGAAGATGGTCACCACGTATTTCTCCTGTCATATCAGTGTTCGTTTAGCTCAGTAAGTTCTCGTCGTAATCCGCAAATGGACATGACCTTAACGAGTATATTCGCCCCATGAGAGAGCACGTGTTATGCCAGTCAATATCGAACAGTACGCTACTCGATCACTGACCGGTATGTTATTCAGTCACTGACTGGTTCGTTATTCAGTCACTGACTGGTACGTTATTCAGTCACTGACTGGTACGTTATTCAGTCACTGACTGGTATGTTATTCAGTCACTGACTGGTACGTTATTCAGTCACTGACTGGTACGTTATTCAGTCACTGACTGGTATGTTATTCAGTCACTGACTGGTACGTTATTCAGTCACTGACTGTTATTCAGTCACTGACTGGTACGTTATTCCGTCACTGACTGGTTCGTTATTCAGTCACTGACTGGTATGCTACTCAGTCACTGACCGGTACAGTTGCATGCGTAGACAGCCGTAGTCACTGGTATATTCTTTGGGATTCCGTCACTTTTCTAAAATGCTACTATCAACCTGGGTAAAAGCCGGTCAATATTCTTTGGACATTTTTCTAAAATTATCAACCTGGGAAAAGGTGGTTTATTGTCTGTAGTGGCGTGATGAAGTCTAGCGTAATGTGGATTCTCATTGGATAGAGTACATTCCATGCTACGACACACCAGCCTATATGACTGAAAATATGGAATGGGACACCAAATCATTTGCATCATTCCCATAAAGTAAACCTATATAAAGGTTAGATAATATTCACGTCACGTGTTCTCCCTATACCGCTTCAATGACTCGACAAGCTTGGTTTTCATTGTAAACTGTGCCCTGGACGTCGACTGACTGTCATTGTGTGAGGCGGGACCAGCACCCCTTGACGCCAGCGTCGCTGTGCTTGGCTTCTATTGAAGCGAGTGCAACGCAGTATGATTAAAGTTCGTCATCCAGCTGTTATGTTGCGGTCTTTTCAGAATAAAATGGTATCGGTGTGTATGATGCACATAGCTATTGATGTATGTTGATTGCAATCTTCCACATTGAATTGACTCGCTCTGACGTGGAACAAGGCGCGTATTGTTCGTTGCTGATGCTCATTTATAAATAATCTGTGACAATGGTGCGTGTATTACCATATAGAGGTCTGTATTACTCGTGACCATAAATGGGCCTGTTTTGCTTTGGACCATAGAGGGGCTTGTATTACTCGTGACCAAATAGGGGTCTGTATTACTCGTGACCATAAAGGGGCGTGTATTGTTTTGGACCATATAGGGGCTTTTATTACTCGTGACCATATAGAGGTCTGTATTACTCGTGACCATAAAGGGGCCTGTTTTGTTTTGGACCATATAGGGGCTTTTATTACTCGTGACCATTTGAGGTCTGTATTACTCGTGACCATAAAGGGGCCTGTTTTGCTTTGGACCATAGAGGGGCTTGTATTACTCGTGACCATATAGGGGTCTGCATTACTCGTGACCATAAAGGGGCCTGTTTTGCTTTGGACCATATAGGGGCTTGTATTACTCGTGACCATTTGAGGTCTGTATTACTCGTGACCATAAAGGGGCCTGTTTTGCTTTGGACCATAGAGGGGCTTGTATTACTCGTGACCATAAAGGGGCCTGTATTGTTTTGGACCATATAGGGGCTTTTATTACTCGTGACCATTTGAGGTCTGTATTACTCGTGACCATAAAGCGGCCTGTTTTGCTTTGGACCATAGAGGGGCTTGTATTACTCGTGACTAGCCCAACAGACCAACTTCAGGTTTTACCACCTTGTTAGTCTAACAGAACAACCACCTGTTTTGTTGTCGATTCAGACGCATCCTGACAGAACACCACTTTTGTCACGAAATATGCATGTTCAGTTGAGTTTCGGGTGATCAATGTCGAAAGTGATCATTCAGTTTTGATTAAGATAATGTTTCATGTTCCTATCGCCAGCCGAAAAATATATTTGCGATAACTTTCCAAGTTTACCGGGGATATTTCCTTCCTAAATACAATAGTGGGGGACGATATCCCAGAGAGCCCCAGCAACTTGAGATGCAAATATGGCGGTGAGAACATAGGCAAAAACTTTTGCTGATCGTTTCTGTCGCCTTTTCCCCGAGTTTTCGATGTTTTCTTCGTGATTCGGTGTGATATTTGTGCGACAGTGATTGGCCATTTCTACGTGTTAGACAAGATCATTTTAGCTTTTAGCTTCGTGCCACAAATAGTTCCTGCGAAACCGCGTCTTGCGAGCAACCTCGCCTATGTTCCAATTGGTGAAAGCTTTCGCTGGTCATTTCCCGCCTCGCCGTCATGTTGGCAAGTCGGGCCCAGATAAATGTTCGGTGAGTTGATTTTATTAGATAAAACTAGATAAAACAACGGAACACAGATCGTTCCGTTGAAATTCCAAACTGAATTGTGGTAAGACGCCAGAACTAAGAGGGAGTGCAGCAGCATCTCCCGTCCTTGGTTCGAAAGAGCTACGCGTGACAATATTCGGGGCTGTATTACTCGTGACCATATAGGGGCTTACATTACTCGTGACTATATTCGGGGCTGTATTACTCGTGACCTGTATACTCGTGACCATATAGGGCTTACATTACTCGTGATAATATTCGGGGCTGTATTACTCGTGACCGTATAGGGGCTTACATTACTCGTGATAATATTCGGGGCTGTATTACTCGTGACCGTATAGGGGCTTACGTTACTTGTGATAATATTCGGGGCTGTATTACTCGTGACCGTATAGGGGCTTACATTACTCGTGATAATATTCGGGGCTGTATTACTCGTGACCGTATAGGGGCTTACATTACTCGTGACTATATTCGGGGCTGTATTACTCGTGACCGTGTAGGGGCTTACATTACTCGTGACTATATTCGGAGCTGTATTACTCGTGACCGTATAGGGGCTTACATTACTCGTGACTATATTCGGGGCTGTATTACTCGTGACCGTATATGGGCTAATGTTCCTCGTGACCATATAAGGGTCTGTATTGCTCATGACCATATATGGGTTTATATTACTTGTGACCATATGGGGGTTTGCATCAACACAGAGCCTTATAGCTTCCTTAGTCGTGCCACTTAGGAAGAACTGGTTTGAATGCATACTTACCCCCTCAGTACACAGTAATCCCTGTGTGCATATCTAATACTGCCGTAACCAATGACATGGTCTTATTATGGCTCCATATGTACGCACTATCGGCGCTCCTTAAAGTGACATGTGCATCAATTATGTATGTTCCTAATACAGCGCACTTGCTAAATCACGACTCCGTAGAAGTCGCCGAAGCAGAGCGAATTATCACTCGCTGTCAGCAGCAACATTGTGAAACAAGCAAACATCAGTCTAATCCCAGCTCGCCATGTATTACTAATGAGAGTGCCATTTACGGAGCTTGTTGCCATTCAGTCATTTAATGCTGCTCGTGTTTGTCCACGAAAGGGCTCCCGGGGAGGATCGCACAGACATCTTGCCAAACTCAGCGGTGAACATCTGCGACATCGCTATATTTAGCAATAATATCGAAGTGGTTTCATCGATCAACTCATATCTTGGATGAACTTATATCTACTTTTAGACTCGAGCCTAGCACGTGCATGCATATCCGATTACCTCGTGCAAATTTCATTTTCAAATTTCCCCGTCTTCAGAGACCATGGAATATTGTAAGCCAATTAAAGGCGGTGTGAGGAGCGCTGGAAGCGATAGCAGGTGGTGACTTATTGATTGTCTGACGGCCAGTTGACCTGCTTACTCTGAATATTTCATGTCATATTGCCACAGCAAAGCTCAGTCTACACTTGGAGCAGATGCGCCTAACAGACGCTTGTCAAATACCCTACCATGGATAGTTGATATTGGTTACAAATGGTAATAAACAAATCTCATGACAGCCGCTCCTGGTAATTTATTGTGGACAATTGATGTCATTTCAGCTAAGAAACGAGATTCAGATGGTCAACAATGTGAACCCAGTTGTTGCCTCCTAGTAAACAGAATGTGACCATTCACAGAGGATATAGCATGTTGGCAGCAGTACATGTTTTCTGTTTACGATTGACTCATAAATAGTAGAATAATACTGTACTCACTTTAAGTTGAAACAAAACTTCACCTACCCTTTGGTTACGGGGAAGAAAGAGGGTCAATTTTAACGGTGTCGAATCTACATGATAAGAAGGGGCATGTAAGGAACACGAGATAAGCTATTCATGAGAACGGTAGTCAAAGGAGAATTAAGCCTCATCCATTAAGCCAAGGACCCATGTGTTTAGTCTCGAATTGAATCATTTGTAAAGAGCCCAGAACGTTGTAGATATTCCTGTTGAGGTCACCACAGGTGGTACGCCACTTCCCAGCTTGTCGGACTTGGATCAACCTACATGTGACGTCATCGCTCGTGTCCGTCATTTACGGTAATTGCTTTGAAATGTCATCACCTCCTGAGATAACTTCTGCTGATTTCTTTGCTGTAACTAATCGCGGTTTTAACCGAAATTTTCTTTTCTTGTCGAGATTAGTTTGGGAACAATAGTCATCGTCAGTGGGCGTTTTGTAAACAAAACTTTAGATCACAGCGGCTGGTGGCGTTGGATAATCCGGGTTTTTCGATTTGCTTGTGTGGTAAAATGTCCTTGTGAAAGGTGAAGCTAGAATCGCGTCGGTTTATTGGTTGTATGTCATCGGAATGGTTCTAACAATACCTTAATCCCCTACACGTAAACCTGGCTTATTCAAACCGACCGGGGATCCGTTCTCGCGCTTGTACGGGTGTTCGGGTGGGAAATGTCTGATATGGAAATAAATGTATTGCACAGGGCTACATCCACGTGCTGTTTGTCTGGGCCAATTCACGGCATGTGACACAACAGGGTAAATGGTAGCGAGCGACAACCCAAAGGTCGCGAGTTCGAGACTGCTATTCGGCTTTGACGTGATTTCGTCTTTGCCAGATTGCAATCATATTCATCTTTTTCACTCAACACTGTCATGATGGTACTGAATAGAAACGAAATCCCTTATATTGCATTTGTACCTTAGGTCTGTCAGATGATTTGAGGTCAAATGAAGTCAGTGCGTGTGTCACATTGAGTCAGACATTCAATTAGTTTCTTGTGACGATATGTATTCATATACTCAGTACATACAATGATATCACGCATATATAATTGACCCTTATTAGCAGGCGAGGTTAATTGGCTGAAATTACACACTTGTTCACAGGAGCTACACCTGTTCACATAGGTATGATAGGTCATTCGATCAGTGTTCACCTGGTAATTACTTAACCGACATATGTTGCACTAGGTTGGGGTAATATCTCAGGGACACTTTGAGTTGCACTTTGGCCTTTTGTGAGTTGCCAAGACAGCCGGATGGTCGAGAACATCATATTAGTGTGTGATGCTGCTGCTGCTGCTGCGCTGATGATGATGATGCTGATGATGATGATGATGATGATGATGATGATGATGATGATGATGATGATGATGATGATGATGATGATGATGTTATAGCGGCAATGGAGTATAGATGGTGAATCGTGATGGATATGGAATAGTTGACAGCCACCAAAACAATAGCTGCTGTCGATAACGACAGTATTGGTAGAGATTTTAGAACGCCCTTCGACCGAAGGGTCGCCCTCTCAGTGCCAGGTGATCTACTCACCCAGATAAAGGATGAATAGATCAGATATTAATACGTACCCGCTTACTTTGTCATCCCAAAACAGATATCATTCGCTATCATACATGTCACCCCAATACAGATATCATTCGTTGTCATTCATCATGTCACCCCAATACAGATATCATTCGTTATCATGCATATGTCACCCCAATACAGATATCATTCGTTATCATGCATATGTCACCCCAATACAAATATCATTCGTTATCATACATGTCACCCCAATACAGACACCATTCGTTATCATGCATATGTCACCCCAATACAGATATCATTCGTTATCATACATATGTCACCCCAATACATATATCATTCGTTATCATACATATGTCACCCCAATACAGATATCATTCATATGTCACCCCAATCATATATTATCATACATATGTCACCCCAATACAGATATCATTCGTTATCATACATATGTCACCCCAATACAGATATCATTCGTTATCATACATATGTCACCCCAATACAGATATCATTCGTTATCATGCATATGTCACCCCAATACAGATATCATTCGTTATCATACATATGTCACCCCAATACAGATTTCATTCGTTATCATGCATATGTACATATGTCACCCCAATACAGATATCATTCGTTATCATACATATGTATCATTCGTTATCATGTTATCATATGTCACCCCAATACAGATATCAGATATCATTCGTTATCATACATATGCATATGTCACCCCCAGATATCATTCGTTATCATACAGATATCATTCGTTATCATGCATATGTCATACATATGTCCCCAATACAGATATCATTCGTTATTATACATATGTCACCCCAATACAGATATCATTCGTTATCATGCGTCACCCTAATACAGATATCATTCGTTATCATACATATGTCACCCCAATACAGATATAATTCGTTATTACACATGTCACCCCAATACAGATATAAAAACCCCACCCCCTTATTGTGTCACCAATTGAAAAGTTTCGTATATATATGTACATATAATTGATACCAATCCATGAGCTTGAGCGCATTATGTAGCTGATGTGTGTTGGCATGTCAGATATGGACAGTGCTGTTCCTACTCTTCGTCCTTGCTTCCATCGGGGTTCTGTGTATCGAGACACATCCCGCCCTACGTATTGGCATCCCCGACCCCTACAACACCTCCGACCACCTTCCCACCGTCAACCCACCCACTGCTTGCAATGAGTCCGAACTTCCCAATCTCAAAATCTACTACACTCTACACACTCAGCCGCTAAAGGAGCTGGAATACCTCGACGCTGTGTGTACTTACTTCTTCACGATCGAGTTCTTTCTGCGCTTTGTTGTGGCGCCCAATCGGGTTAAATTCATTAAGTCGCCCATGAATATCATCGATGTCCTCTGTGTTCTACCCATGTGGATACGAAACGTTATGAACTACTACCACGTGCGTATTACCGAAGAACTACTTCCGGTCTTCTTCCTCTTGACAATCCTGCGCGTGTTGCGTATTTGCCGCGTGTTGCGCATGGCACGTCACTACACGGGCGTGAAGATACTGCTGCTGGCACTCAACGCCAGTCTCCGCGAGCTGGGCATGCTCCTCTTCTTCATCTTCATCGTCGTCCTCATCTTCGCCGTCGTTGTCTACTACACCGAGTTCTTTGTGGCGGATACTTTCCAGAACATCCCTCAAGGCTGGTGGTGGGCGATAATCACCATAACTACTGTGGGATATGGTGATATGCACCCCAAGTCGGCTGTGGGCTACATTGTAGGGGCACTCTGTGCCATCACCGGTATCCTAGCAACCGGACTACCTGTACCCATCATTGCTAATAACTTTAATCTTTATTACAAACACGCTCAACTCAAAGAGGCAGTAGCGAACAGACGCAACTCGAATCAGACGCAACCAAGCATCAGCAGTAAGTCTAAGGAAGACTCCACAATGATGGATGCTTATATCATAGAGGAGGAAGTCATGTGATTCATGAGGGATGCTTCCATCATAGAGGAGGAAGTCATGTGATTCATGAGGGATGCTTCCATGATAGAGGAGGAAGTCATGTGATTTATGATGGATGCTTCCATCATAGAGGAGGAAGTCATGTCATTCATGATGGATGCTTACATCATAGAGGAGGAAGTCGTGTGATTCATGAGGGATGCTTCCATGACAGAGGAGGAAGTCATGTGATTCATGAGGGATGCTTCCATGATAGAGGAGGAAGTCATGTCATTTATGATGGATGCTTACATCATAGAGGAGGAAGTCATGTGATTCATGATGGATGCTTCCATGATAGAGGAGGAAGTCATGTCATTTATGATGGATGCTTCCATCATAGAGGAGGAAGTCATGTGATTCATGTAAGTCATGTGATTCATGATGGATGCTTCCATCATAGAGGAGGAAGTCATGTCATTTATGATGGATGCTTACATCACAGAGTAGGAAGTCATGTGATTCATGATGGATGCTTCCATGATAGAGGAGGAAGTCATGTCATTTATGATGGATGCTTCCATCATAGAGGAGGAAGTCATGTGATTCATGTAAGTCATGTGATTCATGATGGATGCTTCCATCATAGAGGAGGAAGTCATGTCATTTATGATGGATGCTTACATCATAGAGGAGGAAGTCATGTGATTCATGAGGGATGCTTCCATGATAGAGGAGGAAGTCAGGTCATTTATGATGGATGCTTACATCATAGAGGAGGAAGTCATGTGATTCATGAGGGATGCTTCCATGATAGAGGAGGAAGTCATGTCATTTATGATGGATGCTTACATCATAGAGGAGGAAGTCATGTGATTCATGAGGGATGCTTCCATGATAGGGGAGGAAGTCATGTCATTTATGATGGATGCTTGCATCATAGGGAAGAAGTCAGGTGAAATTTGCTTATATTACGAAAGAGGAGGTCATGCCGATCAGGAGAGCTTAGTCAGTGGGTTACTGATTTGGATGAACTGACTTCGTTGAACTTCAAATATCCTATGTTAATTTGTTTCTTCTTGCAGTTTCACTTTGGCTGTCTTTACCTTTGTCACTAGTAGTTCGATGTTAGTACCTGTACTCACAGGTAGATGTTTCTTGATCGGCTCACTGTGGTTCATTTCATGTGGATCCCTTTTTCTCAATGGTAGTATGCTGTTTTCTCGCCTAGATAGACGTCGTCATTTTGGATGCTGCTTTCTTCGCCATTAATTGCAGCTAGAGTAGTTTTGTGCCTAAAAGTTTTCTTCATGGAGTAAATGTGAAACAAAGAAGGTATGAGGATGCCGTTATGAGTTGCTTTGAGGATGATTCGTATTCGTGTTGCTGTTCTTACGTGTATCTGTAACACTTGATGAGTCGAGGATGAGGCTACTAGGCCTGGTCTATTCACCATGCAATATCTCACCACACATACTGCATTCATTTGGCAAGCTAATCATATGATAATGATATGCTAATGTGATGAGAGCGGATCCGGCCTCATATCAGTGTCTTGGTAATGGTTGCTCACGTTCACATTTTTGCTCACCATGTTAACACAATAAAACAATGTCGATGACAAGAAATCTCGCTCATTTTCAGAAACAATTGCTTCCACTGATTCATTGACAGTTAGCATGCAGTCCGCATGGACAATGCAACTTCTTCCCTGATGATTTATTCCACTATTTTTCTGCACGCTGTGTATCATATCATCACGTGTATCATATCATCACGTGTATCATATCATCACGTGTATCATATCATCACGTGTATCATATCATCACGTGTATCATATCATCACGTGTTCCAATATTAAAACGTGCTTCAAATAAGCACGTGTATCATATCAACCAGTCGATCAGACATTAACGACCACTCTCAGCGCCCCCCCCCCCCCCCCCCCCAACCCCTCCTCTGCCAGAGCCCTTGCTATATTATAACATTTCCATTCACTGGTGCTTGATTACCTGGTGGCACTATTGTTTTCCAACTTATTGCGTGTTCAAACTTGGTGGTTTGGGTTTTCATGCAGCATAAAAAAACAGGTTAACAGGAACAATGGGTGTTTTGACAATATAAACACAATATATCAAACATGAAGTACGAGCCCACCGAGTCGCTACTTCCGTGTGACGTCATGATCAAGTCGAAGTAGAACATACAACATGAGGTCAGATAATCAACATAAAGTGTAACGACATCATCAAGTATCAATTATTTCACAAGAATCAGGTTATTTTGGTGCTTCATGACATCAGTTATGCAGATGAGGGGAGTCGTATTAGTTATATTGCACATTGATGCTATAATGCACTCTACGATAACTCACTCTCGCCTAGATAGACATATCACATGGGGCAGCCATGGCGTACAGCAATCCGCCTGGTGTTAGTTTTGGGAAGAGCTGGGACCCATCTGGTGTTGGTATGGCTTGATGTATATCAGGGGACGTCGCCAGCTCGTCCGCTCTGCTGGGCCCAGGATAAGCCATCCGCAGGTGCGAGTAAGCGGCACGTCTCTTCTGTCAAGTCAAATCAAATGAACGGCGACGACCCAATCTACAGCAGCAGCCCGGAGACAGGGCGCCATGTTGGGATGGATTGCGTCGTGGGGGTGGTATCCATCATGGTGAGCACCTGCCTCAAGGGGGCGTGTGATGTGGGTTATCTTCAGGTGATGACATGTTACGACCATTGACCTTCATACGCCATGACCCCATGACCTTCATGCGCCATGACCCCAGAAATCTCCGGATTCCTCATCCCCTACAACCCCACCCCACCCCCTCCATCTCATCAGTACATACTGATACTATATACTTGGTGTGGTTTATGCTGCCTGCCCCCCCCCCCCACCCCTCCTTCTGTTACTTCCCGTTATGACCAGGTGAGCGCTACAATAGACAGCAATTGGCAAGATAGATAACAGATCAACAGTGAGCTATCCACGTACCACGCTGCCCACAACCGGTCACAATAATACCCACCGTCCTGTTACATTTGACGAGACACCTTTCATTGGCGTGTTATTGGAGATGGAGAGTCGCCTATGAGTGGCGGGGGAGATAGTGTGGGTCAAAGCCATATAGGCAAAGATCACGGAATATGACGGACATTTCTTTGTCAATAACACTTCCTGTGTGCCCCCTCCCGTCTTGCCATTGTGATCTTCATAATGCCGTCAAATGCCCCGTAACTCCAATGACTGGTGGCATGTGCACTTTAATTCCATTCGACAAACTACATCCGGTCTCATTCATGGTGACTGCCAGTGCAAATGGCGAAGTCATTCCAACCGACCGCTTAATAATGCATAGCCCATTGAACGTATTAGTTTAAATTGAATCTACCTATGAGGATTACACTGGGCATTCACCATTCTGGACGGATCGTCAAAGCCTCCATATTTCACACAGCTACTCCAAGATAGCTGGTGTTTCATAATCAGATCATTCAGGCACTGACACAATCAGACCATGTGCGACACAATCAGACCATGTGAGATACAATCAGACCATGTGCGACACAATCAGACCATATGTGATACAATCAGATCATATGTGATACAATCAGACCATGTGTGATACAATCAGACCATGTGAGACACAATCACACCATGTGTGACACAATCAGACCATGTGTGATACAATCACACCATGTGTGATATAATCACACCATGTGTGACACAATCAGACCATGTGTGACACAATAAGACCATGTGTGACACAATCACACCATGTGTGACGCAATCAGACCATGTGAGATACAATCAGACCATATGTGACACAATCAGATGCCGTAGGTACTGACCCAATCAAACGTGGTCTAAGACAATCAGACTCGGTCTTGCACATTCAAACGTGGTCTGACACACTCATACATGGTCTAACACAATCAGACCATGTTTTACACAATCAATGTCTTCAACCAGACAACTAACACACTGACACGATTCCAGTCAACAGATGGGACATAATCATGGAACTTGTGTGATGTGAAAGTGAGAAATATGCACATATTTATTTCACTAGGTAAAACAGCGCCAGGTCAGCCCCATTACGATCCAACACATCCCAACATGAAAGCAGAATCTGAAGATCAATTTCATTAATGGCGTTTAATGAAATCGCAAATGCTTGATGAGTGTCTTTGGTATGATTCAACAAGCTGTTTCAAATTATGTGTTCATATTGACAAAACGCTTTCACCAGACACTTTGTTCATTTTGGACTGAATTCTTAGCACACCACCCTCCATGTTAATCAGCTATTCTTTCGTCATATTGAGCCTAGGGGAGCTCTTTGATGGCACCATGGCAACGCCAATTACCATACTGACACAATAAAGTTGTACACTTTACTGATGTATATTGTAATCGGTTGAAGGTAACCATAAATTGTACGGTTATTTTTTCTTAAAACTAGCATCACTCAAATGACCAGAAATATTTCGTAATTCTACGAACACATTCAATACCTGTGACAATCGTGGATTATGAGGATATTGCTGTAGTCATCATAACGTGACAGCTAGTCATGACTACCATAATCATAGAGCATGATGGCGCAAATCAGTTCCGAGTTTAATTGACGTACAATTGGAATGCATTGAATAAATTATCGGGGGAATTTCGTGCAAGAAGGCATTATCATTTGCCACAACTTGAGACAACATAAGAAGGAGGAGAGACCAAGCATGATGCCAGACACAACTAACAATGCGTCTTCTTGTTCTCGATGCAACAAAACTACTTGTAACTGCACCAAGAGACAGACGGGATACGGTGTGAAAACAAAGCGCAAACAAAGGTCCGAAAAGAAAAAGTCGACCACAAACCAAACCAAGATATACACTTGGCTGAAACCAATGTAAATATACCAGGCGCCGCTGCCCTCCATATCCGCCACGTCCTTCACTACTACGCTGATTAGAAGGAAGAGAGTGACTGTTGATAAGGCTGCCAAGGCCGCGAGAGCGTTGTGTACAATCCAACGATTCTCCCAAACTCTTCCAATCTTCCCGGACATCACAAGGCGCGATTCATATTGGTTAGTGCGCATGACGGAAATCACCAGGGCGAGATATGTAAACACACAAACTAAGAACATAACGAGCGGGGAATACCGGAAATCATCGTTGCCAAGCGACCACACTGCTTGCCAACTTACAATGGCACCCATGGCAAGATTGAAGAAAATATACACGGAATGAGGAAGAATTGTAAGCGTGTAGTCCGTTTCGTTCTCGGCTTCCACGTTTGGTCTCCGAAGAGTGATTTCCAAGCCGTACAAGAGCCACACGACTTGGAGCAGATAGATGACTACCCAGTGACAGAGGATCCACCTGCTGTGAACAGCCGAGGCGCCATATTTCTCCCACTGACTCGGCGATGTCTTCTGGTGTATATCTTAAACAAAAGATTATAGAAAAAGGAGTACTAAAGTCTGATAACATAGGTTTGTAGGTGGAACAAATTATATATGAAAAACCTATTCATTTCATATATATTCCACCCCGACCCTTCCCCATAACACTCTCCGTTCAACTCCCCTCTCCGTAAATACTCGATCTCATGCCCCTCCCGCATTCGCCACGTCGTCCCACTACCTAACCTGAGAGCCCCTGAACCACGCCTCTTCCCGTACCTGCATCGACCAGTAGAGTCCACCAGTTCATCAAGTGCAGAATGGCGGTGATGACGAGGAAGACGAGCGACAGCGTCACTATAGACAGGTAAATGAGATGAGGACGACCTTTACTCAGCGTAGCCATGGTCTGGCAGATCTTGAACAACACTGCAAACATACGTACTTTAGGATAAACATATCACTAACGAGATCAAAGTTTCCGGTAACGTGACAACAACATCAGGGCCTCAGATAACGGACAAACAACCACATCACAGCCTCAGATAACGGACAAACAACCACATCACAGCCTCAGATACAGACAAATAATAGGTTACAGCCTCTGTTAACAGGCAAACAGAAAGATTACAGCCTCTTATTACGGACAAAACAGTTAGAGATCACAACCTCTGATAACGGACAAACAACATTACAGCCTCAGACAACGGACAAACAATAAGAGATTACAGCCTCTATTAACAGATTACAGCCTCAGACAACGGACAAACAGTAAGAGATTACAGCCTCTGATAAGACAAACAGTACAGCCTCTTACAGCCTCTGATAACGGACAAACAGTTACAGCCTCTGATAACGGAAAACAGTTAGAGAGAACAGCCTCTGATAACGGTCAAACAGTAAGAGATTAACAGTAAGAGATTACAGCCTCTGATAACGGACAAACAGTAAGAGATTACAGCCTCTGATAACGGACAAACAGTAAGGGAGTACAGCCTCTGATAACGGACAAACAGTAAGAGATTACAGCCCCTGATAACGGTCAAACAGTGAGAGATTACAGCCTCTGATAACAGACAAACAGTAAGAGATTACAGCCTCTGATAACGGACAAACAGTGAGAGATTACAGCCTCTGAGTAAGAGATTACAGCCTCTGATAATCAAACAGTAAGGACAAACAGTAACAGATTACAGCCTCTGATAACGGACAAACAGTAAGAGATTACAGCCTCTGATAACGGTCAAACAGTGAGAGATTACAGCCTCTGATAACGGACAAACAGTAAGAGATTACAGCCTCTGATAACGGTCAAACAGTAAGAGATTACAGCCTCAGACCACGGACAAACAGTAAGAGATTACAGCCTCTGATAACGGACAAACAGTAAGAGATTACAGCCCCTGATAACGGTCAAACAGTAAGAGATTAACAGTAAGAGATTACAGCCTCTGATAACGGACAAAGAGTAAGAGATTACAGCCTCTGATAACGGTCAAACAGTAAGAGATTAACAGTAAGAGATTACAGCCTCTGATAACGGACAAACAGTAAGAGATTACAGCCTCTGATAACGGACAAACAGTAAGGGAGTACAGCCTCTGATAACGGACAAACAGTAAGAGATTACAGCCTCTGATAACGGACAAACAGTAAGAGATTACAGCCTCTGATAACGGTCAAACAGTGAGAGATTACAGCCTCTGATAACGGACAAACAGTAAGAGATTACAGCCACTGATAACGGACAAACAGTAAGAGATTACAGCCACTGATAACGGACAAACAGTAAGAGATTACAGCCTCTGATAACGGACAAACAGTAAGGATTACAAACAGACAAACAGTAAGAGATTACAGCCTCTGATAACGGACAAACAGTAAGAGATTACAGCCTCTGATAACGGACAAACAGTAAGAGATTACAGCCCCTGATAACGGACAAAGAGAGATTACAGCCTCTGATAACGGACAAACAGTAAGAGATTACACTCTGATAACGGACAAACAGTAAGAGATTACAGCCACTGATAACGGACAAACAGTAAGAGATTACAGCCTCTGATAACGGACAAACAGTAAGAGATTACAGCCTCTGATAACGGACAAACAGTAAGAGATTACAGCCCCTGATAACGGACAAACAGTGAGAGATTACAGCCTCTGATAACGGACTCTGATATTACGCCTCTGATAACGGACAAACAGTAAGAGATTACAGCCTCTGATAACTGTCAAACAGTGAGAGATTACAGCCTCTGATAACGGACAAACAGTAAGAGATTACAGCCTCTGATAACGGACAAACAGTGAGAGATTACAGCCTCTGATAACAGATTACAGTCGCTACTTTACCTGTCCAATAAAACGTACGTTCTCGATAGCTTGCACCCGTGTCAATATTACACTGATCACTAAGGCTGGCAGATGAACGATCGATTCATCTTGGTAAGCTCTGCTACCTTCTTGATCTCCTTCTACTCATCAACTATTTACACCTTGCTGCGCGGGTTCCAGTTTACGATCGACTAGTTTGTCACCTCGTTCACCTGTTCACCCACTCCCCAACTCTCTTTCACAGGCAGCAAAGAACCACAGAACACACGCCACGTGCCAGGATATTCCTTAGAAATAACGAAATAATTCCTGTTAAGGAACGTCTTGTTAACAATAATCGACCGGCATGAAACATGTTTCGAATTTGTAAACTTCACGTCATCTTGCACCTGCTAATTCACCCTCTACCTGCAATCTTACATAGTAAGCCAATGAAAGAAACTTCTTCGAGTGTCAAGGTCTCCGTATCAAGTGTTCCCTATGTCAGACAATTGACGCCCTGCAACTCTGCGCAGTCACAAATATATTCACATGATTCCGAAACCACGAAACCGCTGACTCGTTCAATAACGCGCCATATTCCGATGTACTATCTGTGTGGAATAAACAAACACGATTAAGATTTTTTAATGAATACAGTGAGATTCGATCTCAAACCTGTAAAACTCCTAGGCTCTGGGTCTTCACAATGAAGTACTCGCTTCAGAATTTGCGTCACGTGATATCTTGAGAGAATGTCTGTCAACATCAGGGTGCCGTTTGACTGAAGGGGCGGTGGTATAGTAAGGCTATGGGTGTCTTACTCAACAATGATGGGTGGGCCAAGCATGATGACCAAGATTCACAAAAGAAAACTAGGACAGCATATAGTTCATGAGAGGTGGTTGAATATGGGAAGCTCCAGGTGACAGAATGAGCGTGAACGGAACAGGTTGATACGGGCCACTTGAATTGCGTGAATTCACAATAATTTGGTATGCATGGCGTTGACGTGCTCTTGTTGTGCTGCACTGAGGCGTATCATGAAAGGATACAAACTAATTAGCGTCACAGACAATCTCTTGTAAAAGTACAAAGTGGAGTAGGTACATAAACCCTTGCAACGTTCATTATGTGTCCGCCAGGGAGGGCTGGGCAATGTGAGGAAGAGAGAGGGCGGTTTGTTTTCATTTGTTTGTATTCAGTGATGAGGTGATAGCACTACTGGATAGGATGATTGTGACTCATACATCGTCACTCAATGGGTACAAACCCGTCGCCCAGACTGAGCTTTGAAACCGACGCCATGGAGACGCCATGGAGACGGGGATCCAATGGTTGGTTTTTGTTTATATGTTGGGGGTGTTTTTCACCGAATTCTGTCAGTAAAAGGGGCTATAGTTATATTTCCCTAATTACTTATAGCAATGACATTGGTAATGTCAAATCCAATGGGCGACCCCGACTATTTCATGGCGCTTCTAATGGCTAATTGTTTTCAATAGGAAGGAATAGAAAGATCAAATGTAGCACGTGTTAGGCCCTGTAACTCATGCTACCTTGATAACGAGTTTCTGGTGATAATCCTAGAATGGCTGAATCGCGTAGAAACCAAACCGTCTTGTTTCTCATATACAAAGTTTTGCTACGTAACTTTTAAAGCTGGTTTCAAGAATCTTTTGGTAAATTACCAATGTGTTTGTATTTGTGCACCAAGAAAGGAATACAATTTCATCGCTTAAGCAACTGCAAAAACCGAAACAAAAAATTGCACGCATCTATGGTAAAAATATCTTTAGTAAAAACAACCAGGAGAACAAAATGGAATTGAACGAGAGCAATGGACCTGGAACGGAGGACGATGGATCTGGAATAAGAGGACGAAACGAAACCACGACGAGAGACGATGGACCTCGAACGAAGACGAAACCTGGAAGCTAAAAAGACCAACATTATAATGTTTATAGTTTTACATGCATTCAAATATTCAAGATACACACATTCTTTATTTGAGGGTGTGACCTTGGGAATACATTCTACTTCACTGATAACCTCTGTAATCTAAGGAAGGTCTGACCGGACTTATTATTTTGCCACAGAGAAATTGCGAAAGCATTTTGTAATCCCGTTTGATGGAACAGATATTTTTCGATAACGAGTCAGGGGTCAATTGTCTTACAGGGCTGATTTTTAGTTGCAAGACATTTACATTAAGGTAGCCCCGAGTCATTTGGATGTAATGTGTGAATGGCAGAGGCACAAAACGGCTAAATCGTTTTCTGTTCAGTTTCTATGTGCAAATACCAACGGAAAGATATAAGGCATTCATATAATGAAAAAAAATACAGGTTTACTTGACCATTTAAAAATGAAATCAGTGCCAAACATGAAAATATATTTAAGTTAATTTGGCGGGGTCGGACATGCAAATTACACATTAACTTGGAGGGACATTGCCAACAGATTTCCAGTGACTCAGAACCTCTCGTTTCCAAAACACCTAAACGGGCGCAGGGCTTCGTGTTTAAGATGAATAGCCTTTAAGAGCGTACACACTTGGGAAAGAAACAACAGGTGAGTTCAGATGAGCCTCACTAGAAGGGTCTGTTCGATCTCTTGGCTTCTGCGCAGGCAAGGATGTTATGTTAGCGTAGCGTCAAACGTGTCTGCCATAGAGATCGGGGTCTGTTATCTCGCGTCCAGTGGTCTGATCTCGCGGGGGCCACTGGGAAATTAACTAAAAGTTCTCACTCTGACTAGCTATGCGGTGAATAATCAAATGCATTCTTTCCAAATATCTCATCTGGATGATTGGCGAACACACCAAGCACAAAGGGAGAGATAAAGTAAATTTTTAATACTTCGAATCATGGAAGTAGGTTACTAGTTCTCTGCGACTCTACAACACAGATTGACTTACGAAATAAGACAATTCAAAGCCATTTATTTTCTATATGTGGATTCCATTGATCATAATGAGCACATTGTATAGCAGCATCAAGGGTGCCCGTCAGTGCATGATCAATTACAAACGATGTGTATAGGGAGTTGAAGTGAAGCACCGCGTACTTGTTGAACCGGCTGAGCCAGCCTGTGACAGCTGATATAGTGGGCACGCCATCAGGCATCGTCATAGCGTGGTGACCCATCTGCCCATAATGGGTCGTATTTATGAACAGTTCAGGTGAAATGGAAGATTTAATTGATGCTGGAACTTTGGAATGATCCAGAAATGAATGTTCCCTGTAGCTGCCAGAGAAGTGTTGGTCGAAAACATTGACTCGCAGCATGGATAGGAGGCAGCACCGATGTCGCGGGTGGTCACAGCGCCCTCTGTCGCAGCGACAACACCGGAAAGTGGGCAAAATGAGCGTTCGATTCATCACGTGACCAAGAAATAACGCCTGTTTGAGCACGGCAATTTCAGTATCCCATTGGTTCTCCGCAAACACCGATGGGTTGGAATATGTGATAAATTTGGCGTCAGGATTACTGTAGTAGCCGTTAACATCAATATGCCACATAAGGTTCTCCTTAAAACGGTAAATCTTGGCCACTTGACTGCCCATATAATTGTTATGCACCATTACGCACTCTGGACAGGGTGGATTATTTCTAAACATCCTGAAACCATGTTCGAAGTAATATAGACCACACTGAAACAGAGACTTGGATAGTTCCTCTACTTTCACGACATTAGATGACGTCAGCTGTTGGAGTGCCGAGTTCAGGTAGGACTGGTCATGTGACCTATGGTATTTGCGGTACATGGCCCAGGCAGTCGCGTATACCGCTACACTGCCCGGTGTCACCCGGGCAAACACAAACCCACTGTTATACATGACCCTGTCTGTGGTTATATGAAGGTCACAATCACTACACACAAAATAAGGGAAAGGGTCGCGAAACAATATCACGTCAAGGTCAACCACCAGAACACTGACGCCAAGTTGTAATATACTCAGCGTTAATATTGTCTTAATGTTAGTTTTGAAATAGTAACTGCTACTGCCGAAGTCGCTGGTATTAGCGGAAGCGGCACCATATGACTGTGGTACCAGCAAGACACAGCTGACGCCGAGACTCCCCAGCCGACCATGAACTCCTGCATCTAAACATAAAGGTACGTAATTGGTTATCTCCAGTGGATGGATTGAAGATTCCACGAAATTCAACGCGAATTCCACATATTGTGAGTCAACAATACTGGTAATAATCGACCCGTTCACATCCGCTGAACGATGGAGTGTTCTCTCGAATTCCCCCCAGTCGGTCGTGTTCACGAACATATTCCTGATGTATGACATGCTGAATACATCAATCGAATGACCGACTTGGGTCGCGTTGCTTTGGTGTTTGTAGGTCGAGCCAGCCCGTACTTGACTGGTGTGTGTGCGGTGTTTGTATCGGTGAGGAGAGAACTGTAGCTGGACAGGGGGGAGGCCTGGTAGGGTTTGAGCCCGTGGGAGCCTGGTGTAGACTAAGATGAGGCCGGAGAGGGTTATCAAAGCTGTGATAGTCACCATGCACTGTACGCGTTTTCTCCAGGAACACCCTGCAGTTAAAAGTAACACAATGCATGAGAGAGGAAGTGGCAATAACGTACACACTAGGGTGTTACGGTGAATGCATTCATTCATAAAACAGTACCAACTCATCTATTACGGATTAAACATGGGAATATTTCGTATGTTGATATATCTGAATGACCCTTAAATGTGCATTTCTTCATCATTAGGTCCAATTGCTTATTTTTGATGGGACGAGAATTTTATCCTAACAATGCCACATGGTAGACGTTACTATAGACAAAGATTCAAAACGGGTCGAGTTTGGGCGCTGATGCCAGACAGTTATGGCATTATGCATGGGTAGTTACTTGACCCGGTCGCTGCACATTTGCATAGTTTTGTAAGCAAAATTTTAAAGATATTTTCAAAGCGCCAATTTCAATTAATTAGCGATACTTTTTTGTTCGTTATGCGCAAAAAGATCTCCATATTGTCATTTTAACAACTCGGTAACGGTAACCAAATTGGCATCAACAAAATGTATCTTTACAGTATTATGTATCAACAAGAGTATGAGAGATGTTTGTGTCGAAAACAGTGTGTAGTGAGATATCCCTTTTCTTTGTGATCACGAGGATGATGATCTTTGTTTGTCTTTAATACACCTCTGTGTGGTCAACATGCCCTGCGCATGCGCAGGGACATCCACCTACAGAGAACTCTTACAGTCGTGACATAATAACAATGGAAAATAAATAATCAATTGTATTTATAGCGAAAGTGTTGCATCACTGGAAGGGGGCAATTCTGTACATAATCAATATCTCCTCAAAGCGAAATGGGATGGATCTGACGTCGTGACATTAACGATTTTCCGTGGGACGGATGGGACGAGGGACATTTTGTCATTCACTCAGAGCGTAAATACTGGAATACCTACAATGAGTGATTTAACAGAGTAACCCCACTGACGCTCGTTTTGCACCTGACAATGTGAGCGAAAATTACACTCGATAAAGTAGCGACGCTCGTGCGAAATAGCAGTAATGAAATCAATGTGCGGCGTGGATCATGACGTGATGAGGTTACCTGGCGATCTGAACACTGTCATCCCTCTGTTGGCATCTTAAGGTTCCGACCGGTCGTAGCTTTAGCTGTCTTCCCGTAACGAGACCAGCGGACGTATGTTTTGCTTCATATGAAGGGATAGTTATTAAAGGTGGGGTCACTCGTCTTATTGGGCGGGGGGTTTCACTTCCTCCTAATATGGGCATAAGGGTAGGGCTGTCAGTGATTTTTTTTTCAAATTCATTGTATCTCGTTGAAATTATACCTGAAGATAGGTATACCCATGAGGATTCTAAAAAGGTACGTTTCATATTTCATGGTATTGCTCGGTTTTGTGCCAGAATTCTACGGTAAGGGATAACAGCCACTATTCATGTCTCATATTTATAATATCATAGTGAAATTATACCACAACAATTGTATAATCTAGAGGATTCTACTGCTCAGTGTTTGAATCATGTACAATCATGGGGGAAATATGTTATAGCATTGCCTAACCTAGGGTGGTACCATGCAGGTGGTACAATACAGGCGTATGGTGGTACCAGACAGGCATAGGGTGGTACCATATGGTGAATAGTGGTACCAGTGTTATGAGGTGGTGTCATGTTGCAGTAGGGTGGTACCATGGTGAGAAAGTGAGATATCAAGTTGTAATAGTGGTACCAAGTTGGAGTATCATGTTGTTAGAGTGGTACCATGTCGTTATATATTGGTACCATGTTGTTATATAGTGGTACCATGTTGTAAGAGTGAGGTTGCTGTCATGTTGTACGGTGGTACTGTGATGAAATAGGGTGGTACAATTTTGTAACAGGATGGTACCATGGTGGAAGTGGTACTACAGTGGAATTCCAGTGAAAAGGTGTATCACAGTGGTGGAATGGGGTGGTTCTATGGTGGAATTGGACAGTACGTCATATCTTCCCATTGCCTATACTTCTTCAGTATCTCATGTAGTCACGATGAATGTACTTTTTTCATGCCGAGGGTCCACCTCAGACATATTATCAGAACACTGGTTGGATACAGATAGGAAACAACCTGGCTGAATAGGCTGTCTGGTCACTTAGTTAATCTATGT
Organism: Urechis unicinctus; assembly: GCA_034190875.2. NCBI lineage: Eukaryota > Metazoa > Annelida > Polychaeta > Xenopneusta > Urechidae > Urechis > Urechis unicinctus. Next base: position 56,744,478 of record CM067357.1, on the reverse strand, counting down.
AACTTGTTTCTCAGAATTGTTGGCCTCAATTAAACAGTTCTGGCTAGCCACACGTATAGTTCAGTAATGCTAGCGACAAGTCCACGTATTGCAGGCCATGCTGTTCACTCTATTCGTGGTACCTCCCTCCACTGATCCTCTCAGTTACCCCATTCCTTACACCCCTGACAGACAACGGGGCTGGAATCTATATCACCAAACAAACTGTCAAACCTCACAAGTCCATGTTTAACTCAGGATGTGGAGCATATATGTTTTATTCATAAATATAGGCACCAGCAAAAAATAAATGCAATGTTATTTTCTTCACAGAAATCAAGAGCCATAATGCAGCCTTGCACTGTAGGGACATGCCTGAGAGCTGCATAGTAATCATCAGATCAGTTCCGGGAGTTGTTGGGGTTGTTAAGCAAGCTCAAACTACCAGTTATTCCAATTCAAGACACGCATGCAGGTGCCGTCACTTGTCAACTCTCATGCATCCACTGTTTCTAGTTTATCTTTAACACACAAAATATCCCTCCTGCCATTAACACACAAACAACATTTATCTTACACTCATACACCAAGAGCATTCCTCCGTTCACCCAAGTAGTCGTTCTTCACACCAAGAGCATTCTTCCGTTCACGCAAGTAGTCGTTCTTCACACCAAGAGCATTCCTCCGTTCACCCAAGTAGTCGTTCTTTACACCAAGAGCATTCCTCCGTTCACCCAAGTAGTCGTTCTTCACACTAATCAAGCTTCTCTTCCACTCAATCACAGAAGTTAAGGTTCTCTTCCACTCAATTACACAAGTTAAGGTTCTCTTCCACTCAATCACAGAAGTTAAGGTTCTCTTCCACTCAATTACACAAGTTAAGGTTATCTTCTACTCAATTACACAAGTTAAGGTTCTCTTCCACTCAATCACACAAGTTAAGCTTCTCTTCCACTCAATCACAAAAGTTAAGGTTCTCTTCCACTCAATCACACAAGTTAAGATGCTCTTCCACTCAATCACACAAGTTAAGCTTCTCTTCCACTCAATCACACAAGTTAAGATTCTCTTTCACTCAATCACACAAGTTAAGTTTCTCTTCCACTCAATCAAACAAGTTAAGGTTCTATTCCAGTTAATAATACAGTTGAATCTTGATGGCTATTCATTCCCCTACGTTGAGTCTTTCCACCACCTTGCTGTATTCATTGATGGTTTCCTCAAATGTAGACTGCAGGTATTCCCAGCGCTGGTCTTTTGACAAGTTGTTGACAGCCGCCGCTAGCTCGCTGGGATCCAAGGCTCGACTCAACTTCTCAAAGTCACGACCACGCTTCTGTTGAACAGCGTAATATATAGGATTTTATAGGATGTCCAATATAAGCAGTTGTCCAATAATAAATGATATCCAATATCAAAGATGGACACCCAATTTTACAGATGATATCTGATGTCTTCAATGAGGGATTCCATGAAGTAACCAGTATGTTAGCATGTTCATGTTTTGTTTTATAATAAACATCTGTCTCACAATTCCAAGTTGACTCTCAACTTTGAGGAATTTGCTTTAAAGCTTGGTACCATTCTCTTCTGTAATACTCAACCATGTAAGCAATAGCTTCATAACGGTTGTGACCCAGTATCATTAAAATATCTTCATCATCATTATCATCATCACCACATTGAACTGTTTATCTTGAGATTATCAATACATGGGTTCATATCATTTTGACTGAATTTGCCTGCAAGCTCAGAAGCAATGTGAGTCAGCTGACCTGGAAGGGAATGTTGAGTCTCTTCTTGATGTCGATCCTGTAAGCCTTGAAGAGCTGGGCATCACTTCGATTGGTATTCTTTAAACGCAGAATCTCGTAGATCCTCCGAGTTTGCATCTGTTAACCAGCGAACGTTGTAGATGTCATGTAAAAAAAAACAACGGGACAACTACGGCGTACATGACATGTCTTTGGCAACACGTAGTGGCGCCCCAAATCATCAGCCTGGATTCACTTCATTTACGTCCTCTCTATCTACCACATTCAGTCTATATAGAATTCTGAATGAATTTCTCTCATTGATTAATCAACTTGCAACAGCAACCTGGTAAGTGGCCTGGCCTTGTCATTTTATGATATATCTCCTATCATCTTAAAGCCCACAGAACATTGGAAAGAAGTCTTATTCTAAGAAGAGATAGGGTCACAAGGGTGAAAACTATCACTGGTCCACAAACCAATAAATTGAAGGGCCAGTAAAAACTTATTGTTAAATAGAAACTGCCCTCGACAGCACATTTAAAAGCATCGGACTCAGTGTGGCAGGTTGAAACGTTTTGTTACTTTGTGTTTTAAGAGGAATGTCGAGTTCTTACGCGGTTGATCTTAAAGTGCTGCTTGGCCATCCGCACATGGTCCTCATTGAAACCAAACAGGAGCTTCAGAGGCTGGAAGACCTTGAGCTTCTGACAGTTCTGGGCATCCACAAAGTCACGGACACGTTGGAAGTTGTCTGACGGGTCCTCCACTGCAAACAACACGGCAGCCATGTTACATGTTGGTGGGGCATTGAGATGGGAATATGTTGAGCCCTGTATGTATGTATGTGTCCAGTGAGATACCCAGTCCATAGGCAATTTCAGTACATAAGTTATTTCAAAGAGAATCATTACTTTTAGTTAGTACAATGAAAACAGAACCTCATTAGCATATGCATCATAAGAAATTCTTGTTTACATCAAACATCTGGGAACCAATCAGCTAATCATGATTGATGTTATGAGACAATCCCCAGAGAACTTTTGAGGCGCCCCACTGACCTGTGATATCCCGCACGTCATCTCGGGCGAGGCAGTCGTTGTAGAAGGCCTGTAGCAGGTTGGCGCCATGTCCCTGTCTCTGGAACGGGGGGAGAACCAACACCTGACTGGAACCAGGACAAGTCATAAACACGTCCTCACCGAGACAACATAAACACGTCCTCACCGAGAGACAAGGTCATAAACACGTACTCACCGGAGAGACAAGATCATAAACACGTCCTCACTGAGAGACAATGTCATAAACACTTCCTCACCGGAGAGACAAGGTCATAAACACGTCCTCACCGACAGACAAGGTCATAAACACGTCCTCACCGAGAGACAAGGTCATAAACACGTACTCACCGAGAGACAAGACAGATTCATCAGCAGCCAGACATTCACAAAGTAACATGAGCTCGTCATTTGAGGAAATAATGGCTGTCAAAAAGGGAACAGTATCTCGTTTTATGACATGGCATGCTCTGTATGATAGCACTATGACACTGACCTGATTCTTGGGCGAGTCATCTCAGGGTAGGAGAAGTAGTTATAGACTGTCATGTAGCCTGCAAAGGCATGCATCATACATCCGGTGTCTTCTGACTTGTACTTCTCATATCTGGTACACAACAGACCTACAGTCAGGGGCTGGTACACAACAGGCTGTCAGGGACTGGTACACAACATACAGGGGCTGGTACATAACAGACAGACAGTCAGGGGCAGGTACACAACAGACAGACAGTCAGGGGCAGGTACACAACAGACAGACAGTCAGGGGCTGGTACACAACATACAGACAGGGGTTGGTACACAACATACAGACAGTCAGGGGCTGGTACACAACTTAGTCAGGGGCTGGTACACAACATACAGACAGTCAGGGGCTGGTACACAAACAGACAGACAGGGGCTGGTACACAAACAAACAGTCAGGGGCTGGTACACAACAGACATACAGTCAGGGGCTGGTACTTAACAGACCTACAGTCAGGGGCTGGTACACAACAGACACAGTCAGGGACTGGTATACAACAGACACACAGTCAGGGGCTGGTACACAACAGACATACAGTCAGGGGCTGGTACACAACAGTCCTACAATCAGGGGCTGGTACACAACAGACATACAGTCAGGGACATACAGAACATAAATGCCTATGTGAAAAAAAAAAAAGAGGAACATTCTTCACCATTGTCTGTTCATGTGGAGCCAGTTGTTCATGGCCCAGTGAACGTTCATGTTCTTTGAAGCTTTCAAGCTTGAAATTTCCAGTGCCATTGTTAAAAAGACATTAAAAGTTGCTCTTTGGTTGTGAGTGCTCTGCATTGTTTACAATGCATTCTTTTTTTCTCATGGTCGAATACCAGTCACTCCCTTATTTTCCCCAAATCGTCTCGCATCCACTTCTCGTTGAACTTCCTTGTCCTGTGATCTCTTTCGTAGGTTCTTGCTGTTTCCTTCTGTTCCTCCCAGACAAGCGCAATATTGATAGTTGACGCCCCAACATAGCTGACATGTTGAGTAGAATATGAGGTAGCCGACAGCGGACCAGTGCGACGATTTTCATAAATTAACGGTGACGCTCAGTTTATCCATGTCGCAAGGCTCGAATGGTTTTATTCGCTACGGATCAGATAACAACTCTGTCTCTTACACCCAGCTTACAATGTCGTCCTACTAGGTGTAATTAATCTGTATCACGTCTGCGTCCCAGACACAAGGGGTTCCGCTATGCTTCTCGCCCTAGAGTCTAAAACTGGCGCGTCCGAATATTCATTAGACACGTTCGTTAATCTTCGTGACCAATCAACGCAAAGGTTGTGACCCGGATTGACCTTAATTGCGCGTGTCTGGCTTGTGATACGCACCCTCGGATCTATGTGACGTCATGAACATTGTAGTGGTCTGCGTCCAATGAGAACACAATGGATGTCTTCTGGAATTATGGGGCGTCTCAAAAGTTCAAATTGGCACCACAACAAGCGCTTTAATCACTTAGCTGCACGATAGTATGTTTACGTAATAGTCATTTAATAAGAACCAGTTGTGTGTCTGCTTCTCTCGCCGACTGTGTGATTAACGGTGCCACTCAGCGTGAAACAACAAATCGGAGTGTTGTAGAATGTGTGCCCGGCTCATAAAAATCACTCGTCCGGTTGGACAAGTTCTTCGGAACTTGTAGAACTAACCAATGAGAGACAACAACTCAAAAGTACCCGAGAGTGACCGAGAGACACGGCTTGTGATTGTGATCCCAAATCTGGGATGCCTGTCCAGTCCTAGACCTGAAGGCGAGACTAATGAATATCAGTAACATGTAAACAGCGCCCGCAGCCATCAGGCTAGGGGACCTTGACTACTGTATCACCAATTTTTAATCTTTTGGTGACGTTAACGAGTAATTGGTTGGTTGATACTAAAAGCAAATAACGCTAGCGATGCGAGATTGGCATGATCATTCTTTCATAGTCGCACGCTGACCAATGATTGGCTGTCTGTTACAAAATTAATTAATAATTCATGAGGTTAATCGCGGACGCCAGGCTACCGCGTGCTGCAGCCAACCTCAAACGGTGGCGGAATACAAGAAAATTCTGAGGCGAGGTTTTGCCATGGGAAAAATTTATTCGCCAACAGGGCGACTGAATTGGGTACCGCCACTCGCCCGAGCCCGATTTTACTCACCATTGGCGGGCGGGCGAGTGCTAATTTCCACCCCTGTTCCTAGCGCTTCATTCCCTAAACCATTGATGGGATGTATCATGGTGAAAGGTCACTTCCAGCATGTAATGAAATACACTGCCTGTGAATTCTTAACTTACCATGTTAAAGCAGAGAGCCAAATGAAGTGCAAGATACAGCCACGGGTCGATGAGTTCTGATTGAACAGATGGAATGTATAGAGAAGCAGCTGGCAGGAGCAACTCACAAGAGGTAGTAGTCCCAGCGAGAATCGTCCACATCGATGTACGATGCCGCATCCACATAGAACAGCAGAAGAGGCTGGATGTGTTCATGGTAGTCACGGAAACCAGGAGCCTCAATCCCTGTCTTGTAAATCTCAAATTTCCTTTCCTTGTTTCCTACAAGGTGAGAGTCAGCAATCAAATATTTAATTGGAGAGATTTATTTCAAACCACAGGATTGCTAAATGATGACCCACCTTTATTAAATTTATAGGAGTGGATGAGCTCTCCAAAGGGTTTGAAGGAGTCATCTTTCTTTATTTGGGAGATAAATTGGTCTGTATTGGTTAGGCACCCAGGTGCTAGTTGAGCAGACAACAGCTTCAACACATCATCAGGCTGGCAGCACCAACACACAAATTGTACATTATCTCAAGTTGTACATAATAACCAACACTAGGTTTTACACACAGACTGGTTAAATGCATTGCCTTACTTTAAATCAAATAAATATAATGACTGACTCATTGACTTAACAAACAAAATAAAACAAATTCCCAAGACAACAAATACATGCCACAAATATTTAAACATTAAATTCCAGGCCAACCATTCAGTGAACTGAATGACACAGGACTTTGCACTTACATTGACGCCTTCAGCATCAGTCGGGGAGATCTTGTCGTTGTATGTGTAGTTAATATACGTGGTCATCCGAGCTGCTGTGAAATACACGTTGATTCGTAGTTCTCGGTATCCAAAAATGCTTTCACTGCAAAGTGACATCAGTCAACTGCTAGTAGAGTTAGGTATAGTGTCTGGTGACATCAGTCAACTGCTAGTAGAGTTAGGTATAGTGTCTGGTGTCATCAGTCAACTGCTAGTAGAGTTAGGTATAGTGTCTGGTGTCATCAGTCAACTGCTAGTAGAGTTAGGTATAGTGTCTGGTGTCATCAGTCAACTGCTAGTAGAGTTAGGTATAGTGTCTGGTGACATCAGTGAAGACAACATTCACATCAGGGATGATTCTGTTCAGACTGAGACACTGTAAGATGTAAGTTACCATTAATGATCCATTCACTAGGTGACAAAGACCTCACATACCTTTCACCAAACACTTGATGTGACATCTCTGGTTTGAATACACTGGCATCGTTTCGAACATCAGACGCCTTGCGAACTGAACCAAAGGTAAACAGATAATCTTATAGATGCTGGGTCATTCCACAGTAAATGTTCCCTGAGAGAGATTCACAAGTATTTAATAATTGTATCATAGACATCTTTCTAAATTATGAAAGTTGACATCTCCTAGTATATAAAATTAAAAGTGCCATGAGAATCCATCACTACTTTCACACAAAAGATGTCTTTGAATAGAACAAATTTAAAATTTCTGTTATGGACAGGACATTTCAAGTGTTTGTCAAATGCTTTATAACTAATTGTATGTATTTGGTTGTTTGGTAAGACAATATAAGGGTACCCTGAAACAATACCCTGCAAATATTTTGTTAATTTAAATATTTAAATGGAAAATATAATCAATATGGCCAATAACATTACACTAGTTAGGGGGGCCTCTTCAATCATATCTCAAGGCTAAATAAGTTAAAACAGAACAGTTTCAGAAATGGAACCATACAAATAATATAGATAAATAGATGTTATGGACAGAACAAAGTTGCTATGGATGGGACAAGCTATGCTATTTTCTCAATGCAATGGTGGGATATGGTAGGGTAACTGTGACAATATAATATTGTTTTTAAATGTCACTGAAAATAATTTGTGAAGATGAACAGTATACTCAAATGGGAAAAATATATTTTAGGACAGTCAATATACCAACCCAAAAAGAGAAAGTATATTGCTTAACACTGACTGCATGTATTAATACCAACTGGGGCCAAATAACTGAATGTTTTATTAGTAATAACGAGTGATTTAACTTTTGACTCACCTAGTTTGAAATGAACCACATCATTGGCACAACACTTGTATTCCTCAAACTTGTTCCCTGTGATCCTATTGGCACCTGAAGAAAAATAAAGATTAACAGTTGTCTTTTGATGAAATGAAATGATAATACAACAAGGTATTAACAGAAGTGAAGCTCCACAGATAATTGAAGAAGACTCCATTGCCAAAGCAGTAGCATGGGGAATCCATCAATAGAATGAAGGAATTTGTGCGACAAAAATAACTGCATTCCACTTTCAACATTTTCAAAATGAGCATTATTATGTGTGAAGGAAAAGAGGTGACGTTTCGTGCGTGGGTGGATACAGATTCCACCAAAAAAAGTGTGGTACAAGGTAACCCTGCACGGAGGTATCGTTACAACGTACTGATAACATGGTCACCAAGTAGTAGAAGGTGTGCAGGGTTATGTATCTGGCAAAAAACTTCTCCTGCCAGAGTATAAATATTGGGGTATGTGTCTAAACTTAACTTACAATTGATGCCAATCTTTAATAACTGTGAATTAAACATCCACTTTGAACAGCCGCGATAGTGCCACAATGCAAAATGCACATTTTTTCCAACTCGATGAAAACGATAGTAACAGTTTTCATGTATGATACATCAATCGAAAGGAGATGGTTTGAGTATAACGAATATTGTGAGAAATATTTATGGGTGAAAAAAGTGATTTGGTAAAGTAATTCGCCAGATTCACGGGAAGATCTGTGGACCCTAAGCTCGCTCTTGTTTTCGATGCTGCATTGCCATTGGGTTAGTTCACACGAACGTTGTGTTCGATGGATTGGAGATTCCATTGAAGCTAGTGGTATTTTTTTTTTTTAAATCGGAACTTTGGAAGTTAATCTGATTAACGTTTGAAATTTGTGAGGGCAACAAAGAATAAAGGCGTCAGACTGCAGAGCGAACGCGCGTGAGCCTGCGACAGCGTGAGTCATCGTCGCGCTGGCTGGTCGCGGTTTGGGCACAAAAACGTCCACACATGCTCAACTTCAAACCCCCGTAACCTTTGAACCACTTGTATTAAAGTGTATCAGTGGACACCCTGGTGGAAACGACCAGATTCGCAACCACAAACAGAAAGACACGACATACTGTCTGCCGCCAAAACACTATTGCGCACTTAACAGGGCGTCGCATATAGAAAAGTACATTTAAATTTGATGAAATAAAATTAATAGTATGCACCCGACTCAATGCTATCAGTCCTTTGAATGGCATTACTGGGATAGCATTGGCCTTTTGAGCGTAATTTCGTACCTTCCATGATTACCCGCGGAGTTTGACGGCCTCGTTTTAGATCCCTGGATCAAGAAACTACACAAAGTGAACTGATGAATCGTTTCCGTTGATAGCATATGATACAGCTGTGATAGGACACGACACGAAACTTATATGAAACCTGTCATATCATTTTATGTGCTGTAAATTCATCAATTTAATGTTATATCATATTGTTATTATCATATTATATGATGATATATTGAACAAGTCAAGCTTAAATGCCATGTAAGTTTTACCGTTTTTATATTAGTCGGCTTCTTTACAGGGATAGAGAAACATTTTTCGCAAGTAGGGACGAAAAGGTTCAGCTTGATGCGTAAAAAGTTTTTGTGACCTCATGCACTGTTCTACAACGTGTAATGCTGTTCAACTGACTTGCTCAGTCGTCTAATGAAGGTGTTGAATTTCACTCTAATAACGCCAATTGCGCCAAAAATTTAGAGAAAGTTTACAATTGTTCTCTTAAACTTATTGCCAAGTAAACAGCGACATGTCTCATTGATTAACATTACTGGTAACATTGAACAAACTTGAGAAGACGTTGCTTATTATATCGATCGAATGCATGTGAATGGGATGGAATGGGGGTGGTAGAAACAAACTAAAAATTAAATTAATATATAACAGATGCGACGTTCGATAACTAAAAGTAGTTGATTGCAAATGAACTAATTAGTGTATTTTAGGATCACCCCCAACGCATTACTTCGTATAGGTTATGTCAATGTTCAATAAACCCTGTAGCTCATTAAATGAGGACGAATGTGACGAGTTTCGGTTTGAAATGCGTTAAGTGCACCGTAATTGTGTGGTAATTCTGTAAAGTATTATACTCTTAATTGAATACTAAGTTTAGAGAATGCCATGTGCCATCAATAGCATAGGGTTCGCGTCTAACTGCGTCCCCACCCCCTCCACTCGCCCACAGGGTTTCTACCTAATAAAATCCGAACATCACACATGATAAGGATCGACTTGTGACGCCTTGCATTTTATCCTTAAAATTGTTTCTTGCTGGTGAATCATCCATATGTTACAGCCCCGGCGATTCTCTAATTAACCAAGTAAATTTGATATTTATCCGATTTGTAGTCACCAAGATATTGCCTCCCAGACATGACAATAATGTTACAGAGAAAAGAATGTCAAGGAGCCAGTTAGTGCCGTAACAACGAAGTGTCATACTTTGTAGCCCTATAATCATGTGTTGGTCTCATAAGATGCAGCCTTCGCTGCAGAGGAGGCAAGCTGCAAACGTTTGAGCTAATTAGTGAAAGTAAACACATTCACGATATAGACCAAAACAAGAAAGTCAGTTGACTATGCAAATGCTATCATTTGATTCCAGTCACTTGTCGGGCAGCTAAACCTGTGGACTGTTTTCGTCCAGGCAAATTTCTGGTCGACTCGGGTGACTGGGTGACCGTTAGGCGCGAGCCCTGTTAACCTAACTCCAGCTTATTGCAACGTGGATTTGGTGACGCAAAGAGGGCGCATGGAATACGTTATCATAAATATGTTTCATTATTGTAATCTTCCCCTAGCGAGTATTTGATTGTTATGAAATGAGGAAAATATTTCTAAATCCGGTTTATATTCTCCTTCGTTCACGTGCACCTTGCGGGCATCAGCCAATAAGAGCGCAATGTTCACGTGAACCGGTCCCGTTGAACATGGCAGCCCCCGATTCCTGTGTAAGTCGCGTTCATCTTTCAAATTAATCTCGATTTATTTGTGGGAAAAGAGGAAACTCAGTTTCCTGTTATCAAAATCAGATAAAATGATATTCCATGTTTTTTTCTGTGAAATTTAAGGATCAGAAATTGAGCATCGTGTCGAAAATTTGGCCGATACATGAAGCGCAATGCGAGGTGAGCATTCAATGGTCTCACTTGGTGCAGTCTGCGGTGTTGTTGTCAAGGTCGTTTACGGGAGTCATGAAATCGACGATAATGGGAGAGGTTCTGGTACATTATAATGGCTAATAACTTTGTGTCATAGAATTTACACTTTGTGAAACGAGCTGAAACAGAAAAACTTCGGGATATCTTCAGCAAAGTAAGTATTATCTTTCCTGATTTCCCAGTAAGTCAAATCAGTTTGTATTTTAAGGTCAAGGTTACTTGGGAACTGAATATCTTGCTTCTACTTCTAGTCAGGGTATGTTTACGTCACAAGACTTATTTGACCTGATTATCAAGCTGTCATTTGCACTGCCATATTGGAATGAAGAACATGATATTTGAATAGCAGTTAGGGTTAATGTGGGAAACCTGCACCATCCAGTTTGACTGATCATACTATCGTATTACAGCTGTCACCACCTCACTGCTGATTATCTCATTCATTCAATGACCAAGTGAACATGTACATGGCCTTGTGGGTAGACTTAACAGCTTTATATTCTATCACTGGTTGACATTGATGCTTGCATTTATTATATTACAACATTTAAATACCCCCTTATATCACATCAGATCAGCACATCCAATACTAGACCTACAGTAGGCCTCTATGTCTGCACTGCAGTAGAGGCTTACCTCATGCCAAGCCAAATGTGGTGGACTGGTCAATCATGAAAATATTTCTTCGACCTACTTTTTATCCATTTGAAATAGCCATACGGATGTCATTGTCTCAACCCTTGTATGTATTCTTTTGTGGTGTGTATAAATTTTCCTATGGGATGCAGATGATATGGTTTGTTTGTGGTATTTATCACAGTATGCTACAATCACCAAAGAAGATGAGAAGTTTCTTTCTCCAGAAGACTTCATTCGTAACTACATGGGCCTCTTCCCAGATGACGATTACAATGAAGAGTCCGTGAGACTGCTCGCCAACTGCGTAGACACCACAAAGGATGGGTGAGTCATGCCAAATCATCTAATTTTATTTGTAATTCTTGTTAAATCAAATGTATGACATTTGATTTTATTAAGAATCAAAGCCAAATTAGTAATTATCAGTGTTCCCTAGGACTTGTCTGGCCCATAGTGTCCTGTAAACTTGGTTTCTTGAGCGGATTTTCAAGGTCATTTTTGAAATCTTCAAGAATACATTCAATATAAAAAAAACAATAATAGGTGTCCCTGAGTTTGAAACTGTTTTCTACATGGTTTGGGATCACGTGGAAAATAACCCTTAGTAGATGTCTATTTATAAACAGCTCATTGTTGCAGAAGTGCATTGTTCTGTTCATAGGTTGATCTCGTTCGTTGAGTTCCAAGCATTTGAGGCGCTGCTAGCGTCTCCCGATGCAATGTATGCACTCGCCTTCCAACTGTTTGATACCAACAGCTCGGGCTTCGTCACTTTCGGTGAGCATGCTTCAATTTCATTATTTGCTGCTCAACTGTCCAATTATGGGCTGTCCAATCAGAGGCAAAAGAGTGATGGTCAGATTGACTGTCCAATCAGAGGCAAGAGATTGTGGGTCTGATGGACGGTCCAATCAGAGGCAAGATATTAAGGTTCTGATGGATTGTCCAATCAGAGGCAAGAGATTGGTGGTCTGATGGATTGTCCAATCAGAGGCAAGTGATTGATGGTCTGATGGATGGTCCAGTCAGAGGCAAGAGAATGATGGTCTAACTTCAATTGATATGCTAAAATATTTCGTCATAATACCTATTGAAACACCCTCTGATGAAGGAATATCTTTCTCCAATACAGAGAGCGATTCTTAGCTGACTACACTCTACGCTTTGATGCTGTCACTGTTATCTTGTTTCATATAATCGATTGCGTGGTGGCCATGATTAGATTAGGGCTGATATTGTTTTCTTCCTGAAGATGTTACCATACAGAGACTAGTCATGCTGGGTCATCTGGTTCAACTTATGTATCATCACACTGATTCTTATCAATGATCAGTTATCATGCTTCTATCTTATGGCAGTCCTCTTAACCGAAGAGTTTTTAGCTACTCTAAGAGGGTTCACTCAGCGGGAGAAAAAATGTGCAGACGCCAGCTGTGGGGCGCCGTGTGTTGCACGTATTGTAGCGTCCCAAACTACTGTGTGGAATTGCCTGATTGTCTGGTGACAATGGTGTATTTCATGTAATCCCCACACAGCTTATTGAATCTATAAACTCTATGCTCCAAATCTTCACATGTCCTGACTAGCCAACAAATGTTAATGTCTACCCCAGGCCAGTTCCCTCGCTCTAGACGGTTGTTGACAATCTAACATCACCACCTACAGCGCAGACATTAATGATCAAGCATAGTAACTGTTTTTTCGAAAGATTTACCTGGGCAAATGATCAAGTTCACATTTTATATTGTAGTTGTTTCAGTAATTTGAAGCCTGTTTGCGATGGGTTTGGCAGCAGAAAGGCTCTGCGAAACGACGTTTTCCACACTCTCATCAATAGCAGTGATGTCTGCCCAGTATTCTCATGTGCTTTTGTTTATCTTAAGGTAGCGCCACCTTACGATTGTAGTGTATTATAATTAGGGAAGCGATGATCACAGAGCCACTCGAAGTGAACCCTAGCATAGCTATAAACTCTTTCATTTAACCCTGATTGTGTTGATGAAGTTGCTATACCCCATGTCTCCCGATGCTACATGAATAAGCCTTGGGCCAAGCTAACTGGCATTTGTGGCCTATATATTTCTGTTTGTGGTTTTTATTAGTGGAGCTTTAAATCACATTTTTGTTTTTGTTTCATACCAGATGAGTTTAAGCAGGTTTTGATGCACACCAAAGTCCACCAGCGACTGCCCTTCAACTTTGACTGTGATTTTATTGACCTCCATTTTGGTAAGGAGCGACAGCGTCAAGTCAGCTACCCAGAGTTCACACAACTGCTCTATGTAAGTTTTAGGAAAGCTGTCTGAAAATGATCCGTAGGATTTTGTGTACCTAGAAGTCTGTTTAGGATTGAATAGATGGCATTTGTTAGCATGGAGGGATATTTTGAGTAAATTTTGATATTTGATTATGGATGAAAGGCTACTGGGAGTTCTTTGTCTGGTCTGTGTCTCGAGTTCATTTGTAGGATTGTTTGTTCTGCCGTTTATTGTGCAGGTTGTAGTTGATTTGAATCACGTGTTTCTCTGGTGTCACTGGTGGCTGTCTGCTGTGTGACAGGACTTCTACGAGGAGCATGCCCTGCAGGCGTTCTCAAGCATCGATAAGAAGCGACGGGGATACGTCTCCACTCTACACTTCTACGACATCATGACGCTCCTTAAGGGACACCTGCTCACCGACTTTGTCCAAGAAAACCTTGTCACCGTAAGAACCAAATATCACAAATCTGTCCCCTGTGAGAAGAAATATCACATATCTGACCTCTGCACGCATAGAATATCACCAAATTTGCCACTAAGTATCATCTATCACCAGCCCGACCACTGTTAGTTCCTCTGCCCTCTGGCCACTATCAACTATAACAAATCTGGTTACTGTATCAACTAAAACAAATCTGGCTACTGTATCAACTATCACGAATCTGGTTACTGTATCAACTATCACAAATCTGGCTACTGTATCAAATATCACAAATCTAGCCTCTATGTGTTAAATATTACAAATCTGGCCTCGATATACCGTTATGTCAAATATATGTATCAAATATCAGCAACTGCTAATGTTATCAACTTGCATTAAACATCATTCTGTGCATTCACACAAGTTCCTCTGTGATTACTGGGAGTATTGCTGCGTCATGACGCTCTGCACGTTATGATGACCATACAGGTGGCTGGCGGTGGTCGGGGTACCAGACAGGTGTCGTTTCCCTATTTCACCGCATTCATCTCCCTCCTCAACAACATGGAACTCGTGAAACAGATCTACAACTCAGCTAGCAAGGGCAACTACAACACAGAGCTCACTAAAGGTGGCAGGTCCTCTTGATTCTTGTGTTGTCAAGTAGCGTTAAGGTTAAAACCTCCCTTGTGCTGGTAACTGTGTCATGGCTGTCTCTGATAGATGACATCAAGGTTGCATGCGAAGCTCTAGAAATCACGTTATCACTTGACATCAACCAGAGCCATTGAATCCACTTGGATCTATGTTTAGAATTCTTGAATGATATAACAGAATAAGATGTCAAGCGTATGATTGATGTATAAGTGGTGATACAGCCGGGGGTGAGTGTATTGCACATGTAACAAAGCTTATGGTTGGGTTTCTGATGAGCAGTAACCCCCTCTTCTTCTCTCCCCCGCCCCGACACTAGACCTGAGTAAAGGTGAGCCCACTGCTGCCCTCTGTCTCACAACGCTATGTCTCATCATCTGTGCTTTGCATGCACCCCTGTCCCACATCCTCTCATTATCCCAGCGCGGTCACCAGGACCTCACTAATACCTCAGCCTCCAGGGCGGGCTATCTCTTAGTAAATGTTGCGTCTATATACACACTCGTGAGTAGCTTTGATGTGATGATAACTAACACCAGGTGGAGCTGTGTGGGGATGATGTGCTGTGATATGCAGTGAACATGAAGGGTCAGGCATTTTTACCAGGATTACTAAATAGTCGAGTGAAGCTAACTGAGTGGATTGTATCGGACCGAGTGGGTATGCCAGATTGTGTGTTAGGTTTGGGCTGGTCAGGTAAAGAGGGTGGGTGGGTGGGTGGTGTCTAATGGGAATAGAAGCCTCTCTCATACAAACTAAGAGCAATTGGTGCCTAAGCAAACCTCACTGTGGAAGCTCCCCACTATGACCTTTCTTTGACCTTTGTTCTCCTAGCATGTTCAGCTGCTAACGTCCTGTGTTCCCCTTGCGTTTCTATTCACCTTCCTACTCGTTACTTCTTATTGTTCAGCTATATCAACACTCATCCCATTACTGAGTATTATTTCAAACATCCTTCTAGGAGTAATGTCTTTTATGAAGCACATATCTTTTGATCTTTGCCCTCATTGTATGATTCTCACCTTATTATGTGTCTTTTTTAAAATTTTACTTCCACCAGAGGAGTTCCTCCATGAGGCCCAGAAGTTCACACAGATTACCCCGATGGAAATTGACATCCTTTACCAGCTTGTTGATGTCAGGCACGCCACAGGGTATGAAGCTTACTCTTTCTCTTTCGTTCTTCTTTCATTCTCTCCCCAACTCAACATCTCTCTTATTTACCTCTTATTGTCTGTCCCTCTCTTTTTCTTTCTTTCTTTCTTTCTTTCTTTCTTTCTTCTTTTTTCTTTCTTTCTTTCTTTCTTTCTTTCTTTCTTTCTTTCTTTCTTTCTTTTTTTTTTTTCTTCTTTCTATCTCTTTTTCTATCTCTTTTTTCTTTCTTTTCTTTCTTTTCTTTCTTTCTATCTATCTTTCTCTCTTTCTTTCATTCTCTCTTTTTTCTTTCTGTCTATCTTTCTTTCTCTCTTTCTTTCTTTCTCTCTGTCTTTCTTTCTTTCTTTCTTTCTCGGTCTCCCCTTCACAGCTTCCACCTTTTGATCTGGACATCTACAAATCCATCAGAATTTAAGGCCTATCATATTAGTACATAAGCCCAGGTGAGCTGGTCAGTAAGTCACTCAACTCTTGTTCAAAGCCACCCCCAGGTGTGCTGTGTGTGTCGTACGATGGGCTGCCTGTAGCGGCGGTGGTGGCCTGTCCAGGTGAATAGTGTAGTGTGTAGTGCTTGTGTCGCTGTTCACACGCCCAGCTTCTGTCACTGTAATCCACTATAGCAGTCCTGTCACAGCTTGACTGCACAGTAAACAGGGCTGGATACTCACGTCATTACTCACTATCCAAGCATCATTAGATAGATAGGTGTTATCAGCCCAATAGGAAGAACACAGCAGATTGTGAATACCTGGTATATTTACCGATGATGGATAATAGAAGCTTAACATGTAAGTGTTTCTCATGAATGCATTGTTTTGTGTGATACCAGTCGGATTACATTCAGTGACATCACAGCCATGGCACCTGTGCAGGCAGAGAGACTTCGCTACCGGATCCAGGCTCAAGCTATGTCTGTATGTACTCTGTCAGCACATCTTCATTGCCATGCCCCTAAACTAGCTGGGGTATATGATCAGCGACCAGGATGATTAGTACAATTTATCCACTGCTGGTGTGGTAAAGGTCATTGAGTGCAGTGTGATGGTGTCATAGGTGCGGTGTAAAGGGGTCGTTAGACGCATTGTTATGGGGTTATTAGGTGCTGTGTTATTGGCATCATTAAATGCTGTATAATAGGTTATCAGTTGTACTGTTATGGACGACATGTAATTGTACGTTATGATGTATAATTGAACATAATGTGCAGTAAGGAGTGGTGATCATAACGTTGAATGCAGGAGAAAGTGGCAGACACATACGCTGGGCATGGGCGAGGTTTCCTGGTGCAGGTTCTGGAGAGTGCGTACCGCTTCGCACTCGGTTCAGTGGCCGGCGGTAAGTTCCATTTTAATTCACTCAATATCCATCATCCTATTGTTCTCGGAATACACATTAGAGATTTTCATGACAAGTCCAATATTTACTGTCTACTTGAAATGTTGAGATGCTGATAACAATGTCTGGAGTGTTAATACACTGTATAAAGATGTTGACGTAATTGACCTAGACTAAGCTGCAACACTTGAACAGGCAGACTTCCAAACAAGTTGTGCTGTACTGATTTATAACAGATGACGAGTGTATTGTTGTAACCATTATCCTTAGCCAGTTTAAACTGACAGGTTTGTGTGAAATGTGTGACTATCCCCCCCCCCCCCCCCCCACCCCCCACCCATCTGAATGAAACTATGGTAGATTAACGGGCTGGTTTGCTGTTGTTGACAGCGGTCGGTGCTGCCTCAGTGTACCCCATTGATCTCGTGAAGACCCGTCTTCAGAACCAGCGAACTGGTTCCTACGTGGGAGAACTCATGTACAAGAACAGCTTTGACTGCTTCAAGAAGGTGCTACGTCACGAGGGTATCACTGGCCTCTACCGTGGCCTGGCACCCCAGCTGGTGGGCGTCGCCCCAGAGAAAGCCATCAAACTTACTGTGAGTTCCCTTGCATCTCACTGTAGCAATTATTGCCACAAGTGGTTCTATTTATGATAATGTATTGTTTTATCAAGACTATGTAGATATATTTTTTAATGTAACATATCGCTTGTCTAGCTCTGTCATCAAAGAGGCTTCTTTAAGGCTACACCTTGTGCCTGTGTGAGCTTTAAGCTTATGTCTGTGGTTATATTATCTCGTGTTCATATTGCTTCTGACAGATGAATGACTTGATGAGAGACAAATTCACCGACAAAGACGGCCACATCCCTTTGTATCTGGAGTGTGTGTCCGGTGGTATGGTGAGTGTCACTGAGTTCTTGTCACCTGTAGACGTAGGTATCCCTAAGATCACAACTGGTTACTGCTCAAGGCCCACACCCGTCATCTGTTATTCTATGA
This sequence comes from Urechis unicinctus, assembly GCA_034190875.2. Taxonomy (NCBI): domain Eukaryota; kingdom Metazoa; phylum Annelida; class Polychaeta; order Xenopneusta; family Urechidae; genus Urechis; species Urechis unicinctus. The sequence continues at coordinate 56,726,146 of CM067357.1, read as the reverse complement.
CACGCTCGAGGTCCTCACCTGTAATCTGTTATTCTATGACCCGCTCGAGGTCCACACCCGTCATCTGTTATTCTATGACCCGCTCAAGGTCCTCACCCGTCATCTGTTATTCTATGACCCGCTCAAGGTCCTCACCTGTAATCTGTTATTCTATGACCCGCTCAAGGTCCTCACCTGTAATCTGTTATTCTATGACCCGCTCGAGGTCCACACCCGTCATCTGTTATTCTATGACCCGCTCAAGGTCCTCACCCGTCATCTGTTATTCTATGACCCGCTCAAGGTCCTCACCTGTAATCTGTTATTCTATGACCCGGTCAAGGTCCACACCTGTCATCTGTTATTCTATGACCCCCTCAAGGTCCTCACCTGTAATCTGTTATTCTATGACCCGCTCGAGGTCCTCACCCGTCATCTGTTATTCTATGACCCGCTCGAGGTCCTCACCTGTAATCTGTTATGCAATGACTTGCTCACAGTCCTCACCTGTAATCTGTTATGCTATGACTTGCTCACAGTCCTCACCTGTAATCTGTTATGCAATGACTTGCTCACAGTCCTCACCTGTAATCTGTCATACAATGACCTAGTCATGAGCCCACGCCAGGTGTCATCCATGATATTTTTATATTTTTATTGAACTTGTTAGTAAATCAAGCCAAGGTTAGGTGGCAGTATAAAAAATTGATTATCATGTAATCAATATGTCCTTTCCTCGTTAACTCAACATTGCCAGTGAGAATTCAATCTGCCCACTTGACCAGCAAGTTGCCATGCCTAACCTTCCTATGATGGCCTTGCATGATGGCCTGCCCTGTATGTTTGCCAGGCTGGTGCTAGCCAGGTCATGTTCACCAACCCCCTCGAGATCGTAAAGATCCGTCTCCAGGTGGCTGGTGAGATCGCATCCGCTAGACGTATCTCCGCCACCTCCGTTATACGTGACCTTGGATTCTTCGGTCTCTACAAGGTATTGTCATATCATCCCACGACCAATTATTCTTCCACATTTTGAAGTTAGATATCGAAATATATGATTATAACTGACAGATGTGGCCTGCTCAACTTGGTTGTGTTTTATTATGTTGATTGGACTAATAGTTTATAAATTTCTTGTACAGTATCAATGTATTGTTTTTAGATACCTTGCCAATATCTATTTATTGAGTTATCTTAACTACCAATGAAAATTCCATTGCTGTTTCACCATCAGATTCCAAACCATTCAAACATGATCAATGTGCATAGAGGGTTTTTATACATGCCTTGAGTTCATATCTTGTGTTTGTTTGACGTCCAAATATCCAGTCAGATTCTGATTCTTGTTGCAGTCAGGTTGTGTTGTATGCTTCATTTGAGAAAGTATTCTGTATCAGCGTGTCAGTGGTAGGACATTACTGTGAAGCCATGAGCTGACACTGATGGCGAGTGAATATATCTGTTGACAGGGAGCGCGGGCCTGCTTCGCTCGTGATATTCCCTTCTCAGCTCTCTATTTCTCCATGTACGCCCACATGAAGAAGTACACGGCTGATGAGAACGGTTACAATGGTCCCGTCTCCCTGCTCTTCTCAGCCACATGCTCAGGTAGGTCAAAGGGCAAGTTTTGAGTTTGGCAGGATAAAGATGGTTTCTTCAAATGAGTCTTTCTTGTCCAACATCTCCAGAAGACAACCTTACCAATCAAAGTCACTGCAATGCTCCTATGCATGTTTCAATGAAGAGTCAATATATATATATATATATATATATATATATATATATATATATATATATATATATATATATATATATATATATATATATATATATATATATGTATATATTATATATATATATGTATATATATATATATGTATATGTATGTATATATATATATATATATATATATATATATATATATATATATATATATATATATATATATATATATATATATATATATATATTGATGATGGTCTCTGAGTTGCTAACTTGTTTTGAAGGTCATGGGGTAGTTAAGGTGCAGTGTAGGTTGTGGTTTAGTGAAAATGTAGTGTAAGTCATGGTGAGGGTGGAGTGATGTGTTCCCTACAGGTGCCCCAGCAGCATGTCTGACGACTCCATTTGACGTGGTGAAGACTCGCCTGCAGGTCGTGGCACGCGAAGGTCAGACCGTATATACCGGCATGTTTGACTGCAGTCGCAAGATCTGGGCTGAGGAAGGATGGAGGGCGTTCTGGAAAGGAGCTCCTGGTGAGTGGTGGGGTCATCGAATGCAGAGTTTTGGGTTTATCTAGTTCAGCATTATGCCGCATAACATTACTCATGGTTTATATGGAACCAGTCATTTTGTATCATTCTCGCTAGTGTTTTGACTATGGATAATTTATCATTCTTATAAGGTAATTGGTAACACACACATTGAAATGGCCGCCTTATCCTTTCAGCTCGAGTCTTTCGATCCTCCCCCCAGTTCGGTGTCACTTTACTGACCTATGAGTTGTTGCAAAGATTTCTCTACATTGACTTTGGTGGAAGGTACCTTGACCATTTGATTTTACTTTTCATTGTCGACTTAAGCATTATTGATCATATTCTTGGGGCCTGCTGGTTTTGTTGAGGGGTGTTGTGGTGATTTCAGGCGGCCGAGGGGCTACAGGGAGACATCAAACCGGAGGAATTCCTCCCCTCAAATCCTGACCACATTGGAGGCTACCGCCTTGCCATGCCAACCTTCGAGGGCATTGAAAGCAAATTTGGACTTTGTTTGCCTCGTTTCCGTACCAACAACATCGCAACTCAAAACAGCACGGGCTAGAATGTTCGCCCAAGTTTGACATGTTAGGATCCAACTATTAGAACAATTTATATTTCACCTTATTGGATTTTTTGGTCTGATCTACACTCTCCTCTGCTTGCCTCAACATAGTGTGTCTGTGTGGGAATGAATGGCTCATGTAAGTTAATGGATGAGTGGGGAGGCTGGCAGGTACTGGTTGTTATGGCAACCGTATTAAATGAGTTCAAAGACAGTAAATGATCCACCAGGTGGCATGCTACCCTCTGTAATGTGAACTGTTCTGTGTTCTTGTCCCTAAGTTAGCTGGTACTGTCACCTTGTTAGTGGTCTCTCTCTATTTATAACTGGTGTGTATGGAATCTATCAGGGAGAGTAAGATGTGGTATTCATATGAGTTAAAGTGTCCGTTCGGCCCTGACAGTATTCCCCTGTACCCACAGAATGATACCCTTAAGTGATTGTTTGGCTGTATTTAGAAAACAACGCTTGGCTGTGACCTCATTTTGAATAGTAACTGTTGTTATATTCCTAATGCTATTTGCTGGGAGATTAACCCCTCTCAGGCTTTCAAACCATAGAAACCCCTTCTACTAGAGAGGAACCTTGGGGCTTTCACACTTGTAATATTCTGTATCTGTTTCAGTGGCCCTGATGCATTGTTTTGGTTGGTTTTGTTAACACATTTGTACATGGTTTGAATTGAGGTTAATGAGACGTGCTTATTTCATTGATGACAGACAAACCGTGATCAGCCATAAACTGCAGCCTAGTTGCTGTACCTGTGATTTGGGGACTCAGTTTTGAGCTAGTTACTTTCAGTGTAAATGTATCCAGACCAAGGTATGAGGGCAGTATATCAGACACAAGCATATGTCAGTGTTTGTAGTTATCTTCCTCTCATTAGCTGCATGCTTGACAGTGACCTCTGACCTGGCCCAAAACTATACTCGAGAAACGACCCAATAGCCCATAGATAATTTGTTGTAAGAATTACCTAAGAGACTGATATTGATGGTTCCCCTCCTCACCCATTGCCTAACACCCTGCCTCCCCCCCCCCCCCCCCATCAGCTGGATTCCATCTGTTGACTCTTAAATTGGGGCTTTTTAATATTTTCAGAGGAGAGATTTGTCTGGGCCCTCATGGCATGCTTATTTTTGCATCGTATTATTTTTCTAGGTCTGCCGTGTGATGGATTTGTAAGACATCTGAAACTGAGAGCTTCTTAAAAGAAGCTGTAATGAAATGCGCACAACGCTTTGGTTGGAATCTCGTTGTTGTTTGCGATGGCGGTTATTGCTGCGTAAAGCCTTGATGATGTGCAGCACCTTAGTAGACGACTTTCACGTGGAGCGAGTATACATGATAATATCTGGCTTTATTCTGTTTTCAATGTGTTGTAAATCAATCAAAATGATGTGCAAATGATCTGGGTTTGGTGGCAGGGTATGAATCTTCTCTCTAGTGCTTTCCTTTCATGGCCATTTATTATGTTTGCTACCTTGTTATTGGCTGATTGTGGTTGGAAGGAGGGGCATAGCTAAGGTCACTCGCATATCATCAATTAGGTCACTTCTAACCATGTGGTCTTGGCAGAGTTCTCATTGTTGGTTAATCGCCATTGCGATGATTTGTGACATGGAGTAGCTTTATCTGGTGTACAAATGGGTGTGTAATTTTACAACACGAACGGCCCCTCCTCACAATGCACCCCCACCCCACCCCACCTGCCCTGTTGGCACTGGTATATCCATTCTTATGGATGTTTATGCTTGGTATTTGCTTCTTTGTCTGTTTCCTCATGTGTATATTCTGAAGTCACATGTACAATGAGCCCCTTATTTATGTAGAGTACACCTCTGGTTGAGCCCTGTATATATCATATATTACATCTCGAGGCCAAATCCTTGTAGGTTTGTTAATGTTTATCTTCAATAGGAAATGGAAGGGAGAATCATGGTTCATTGACCTGTGTTGTGTATTACTGATGTGCATAGGCAGAGGCAGGTCACGTGACGATTGCTGGTGGTGCCACTCTCCATGATGACAGCTCGTCCTCTCCCGTCTGTCTCGTGTGTCAACCCCCAATATGCCTATGTAAATAAATTTTTCATGACTTGACTTGCTGCTACCTTGTTGCCTCTCCTGTGCTCATTGATAACGAGGCTACCTGGAGTGGCCCAGGACACTTCCTGTTTACATCTCAACACAAATGATGACACATCGCTGTATTTACTCTTGTAAGGGGCTTATGGCATTGCTCTGTATAAAGTCTGGGATTAGGATGTAAAGACACTGGGCTGTATATTGTCTAATCAGGGGTTAAAGACACTGGGCTGTATATTGACTAATCAGGGGTTAAAGACACTGGGCTGTATATTGTCTAATCAGGGGTTAAAGACACGGCTGTATATTGTCTAATCAGGGGTTAAAGACACGGCTGTATATTGTCTAATCAGGGGCTAAAGACACTGGGCCGTATATTGTCTAATCAGGGGCTGAAGACACTGGACTGTATATTGTCTAATCCGGAGCTGAAGACACTAGGCTGTTTATTGTCTAATCAGGGGCTAAAGACACTGGACCGTATATTGTCTAATCAGGAGCTAAAGACACTGGGCTGTTTATTGTCTAATTAGGAGCTAAAGACACTGGGCTGTTTATTGTCTAATCAGGGGCTAAAGACACTGGGCTGTATATTGTCTAATCAGGAGCTAAAGACACTGGGCTGTATATTGTCTAATCCTGAGCTGAAGACACTGGGCTGTTTATTGTCTAATCAGGGGCTAAAGACACTGGGCCGTATATTGTCTAATCAGGAGCTAAAGACACTGGGCTGTTTATTGTCTAATCCGGAGCTAAAGACACTGGGCTGTTTATTGTCTAATCAGGGGCTAAAGACACTGGGCTGTATACTGTCTAATCAGGGGCTAAAGACACTGGGCTGCTTATTGTCTAATCCGGAGCTAAAGACACTGGGCTGTTTATTGTCTAATCAGGGGCTAAAGACATTGGGCTGTATACTGTCTAATCAGGGGCTAAAGACACTGGGCTGTATACTGTATAATCAGGGGCTAAAGACACTGGGATGTATACTGTCTAATCAGGAGCTAAAGACACTGGGCTGTATACTGTCTTATCAGGGGCCAAAGACACAGGTCTGTATATTGACTAATCAGGAGCTAGAAGGACTGGGCTGAATAATCTCCCCATTACCAGAGATGCTCGGCTGTATTCACTCTTTTCAGGGCTAAGGACAAGACTGTATAGTCTAACCCGGCTGTAAAGGTGCTCCAGACATGTTAGCTAGTGGCAAGTGGCACTCCACTATATGCAAGGGCTGAAGACAGCTGTATATAATATGGCCAGGGACTATATACACTGCTGTAAAGTCTTACCAGGGGTCTAAGACACTCATATGTATGTAGTCTGACCTGGGGCTGAAGATGCTCGGCTCTATACAGTCTTGCTAAAGAAGCATTGTTTGGCACAGTCTAGCCTGGGATTAAAGACCTACGGCTGTACGAAGTCTGCTGAAAGGCTAATGGCCCTCAGATAGAGACGGTCTAAAGACTCTAGGGTCTGACCAGGGGTTAGTGGCACTCTGTTATACACAGTCTGTCCAAGGGCTAAACACGCTAACGCTAAATACATTCTGGCCACGGTTAACGACACTGGGTACTGGTTATATTGGGGTTTTACATCACTTATCACCGTCAACAAAGAGGTGATATCGCGACGGTAATGGATTGGTTGATTGTGATGACCGGGCAGCTCACCTTACAAGAGGGCGCTGGCACAAACCAAACTGGGATCGTTATCAACTCATCTGCCGGGAAGGTGAGTCTTTACGCTGGTCAGAAATATGTTCACCCTTCCCCTGAGGCTATGACAAATAATTGACCCAATATTCATGTATTTCTAAACAATGTAAAACTTAAGCTCTTTGTCACCCCTTTATTAATATCTAATAATCAGCTCCTCATGACCTCTAACCCCTGGGATATTGTTGAAAACGCAATCAGGAACTGAAACTGAAAATTGGTTGTAACTTCTTTCTATTGAACTATTTTGAGAGGTAATTAGAGGCGTTGACCTTTTTCCAAAGGACACACTCTCAAATAAAGAATGTTTGAATTTGTTATGTGGTACGATTTGTCAATAGAGCAAGTGCAATGTTATAAATGCCCTAAGGGGCCGTTCAAAACTTACTTAAACACTAGATGGGTGGGTGTGGACTAGCGTTACGGTGTGTAATGAGAGATGAACGGAATAGTGTTGTGGAGTGTTACGGGGAGGGCTGTCCAAAATTTGCCAAAAATAGCCTTAAGTAATTTCTAAGGCCCCTTACCAACAAATACTGGTTCAATGACTAGACAAATGATTGGGGTCTCTGTGGCCATTTCATGGAATGAAAAATCATACATGTTATGCTTTAGCCTGGTCTAAATATCAAAATTGTAAATCAAAAGCACCAGAGCTTCGACAGTTATTGACCTCTTGTTTTAAGTGTATTTCACTTAGATTAGGTGCAATTATTATTTTCCACCCGTTTTTGCCTGGTTGCTAAAGTTGCTTGATTGTTGTCATTTCTTGGCCAATGAGAACCAAATCGTTGATAATTTATCGCTATCGGCAGCTGGATGACAGGTTCAAAACTTTTCAAATGAGAAAGGGAACGAGTCACTAAGCAATGCAACCTTTCTAGACTTATGATGTGTTATAGGATCTAAAACGTTCCATATTCGGTCTTTTTATGATGTCCGTCAACAATAAGAAAGCCTGGGTCGCCAATTGGACATTATCAACAATATTTCCAAAAGTTGTCAGCGAGGATGTTTTCATTAAAGAAATTGGATGAAATACACAATTAGGCACACCCTTTTATACTCTTTAGGCCTCCGCGCCTTCAGCACACTCTTTTATACTCTTTAGACCTCCGCGCCTTCAGAACATTCTTTTATACTCTTTAGACCTCCGCGCCTTCAGAACACTTTTGTATACTCTTTAGACCTCCGTGCCCTCAGAACACTTTTGTATACTCTTTAGACCTCCGCGCCTTCAGCACACTCGTTTATACTCTTTAGACCTCCGTGCCTTCAGCACACTCTTTTATACTCTTTAGACCTCCGCGCCTTCAGCACACTCTTTTATACTCTTTAGACCTCCGCGCCTTCAGCACACTCGTTTATACTCTTTAGACCTCCGCGCCTTCAGCACACTCTTTTATACTCTTTAGACTTCCGTGCCTTCAGCACACTCTTTTATACTCTTTAGACCTCTGTGCCTTCAGAACACTCTTTTATACTCTTTAGACCTCCGCGCCTTCAGCACACTCTTTTATACTCTTTAGACCTCCGCGCCTTCAGCACACTCTTTTATACTCTTTAGACCTCCGCGCCTTCAGCACACTCTTTTATACTCTTTAGACTTCCGTGCCTTCAGCACACTCTTTTATACTCTTTAGACCTCCGCGCCTTCAGCACACTCTTTTATACTCTTTTGACCTCCGCGCCTTCAGCACACTCTTTTATACTCTTTTGACCTCCGTGCCTCAGCACACTCTTTTATACTCTTTAGACCTCCGCGCCTTCAGCACACTCTTTTATACTCTTTAGACCTCCGCGCCTCAGCACACTCTTTTATACTCTTTAGACCTCCATGCCTTCAGCACACTCTTTTATACTCTTTAGACCTCCATGCCTTCAGCACACTCTTTTATACTCTTTAGACCTCCGCGCCTCAGCACACTCTTTTATACTCTCTTGACCTCCGTGCCTTCAGCACACTCGTGTATACTCTTTAGACCTCCGTGCCTTCAGCACACTCTTTTATACTCGTTTGACCTCCGTGCCTCAGCACACTCTTTTATACTCTTTAGACCTCCGCGCCTTCAGCACACTCTTTTATACTGTTTTGACCTCCGTGCCTCAGCAGACCGGTTCGGGTTTGTGCCGAGTGGGCGTTGAATGAAGTTGCCCAATCATCACAATCATCACGATCTTTTAGAGTCATATAGCGATGTCACCTAGTATTTCATTTTCATTTGTGACTTTCTATGGAAAAAATTACCATCCTTCCTTTTCCCCCGAGAGGTGCCAAAAAACATTGCCTTTAGCGCACCCCTTTTGCCCAGCTTGGCAGAACGTTGCCATAAGCTGCAGTGATATCATTATCAATGAGAGACCTCGAGTTTTAATCCGCTACGCGGCTCTTTGCGGTCCCTCGTCTGCTTCCGCCTTCATACACACAGTTTACCTAGAAGGTTTATACTAGTTTTGATTGATCTCGAGTTATATCGTTGGTAACATTGGAGCACATCATTACTGATATATCGGCCGTCTGACCTCAGCAATTGAAAATAGAGCTGAAGAAGCGAAATCGATTCTTAGCGGGCAAAGAATTGAACTCCCAGTTTGGCAGGATATGCAAAAATATCAAACTATCAAAACAGACTTAGATGGCGAAGTCGCTGACCCCTTCATTCGGGCACATCGACCACGGTATTATGAGCCTCTGAGGAATATGACTGGGACCGAAGTCAAGCCATGTGGGATTGTAGTATCCCAAACACACCCCTACCTCGCATGCTCACCAGATGGGGTTGTGTCTGATGACATGACTGTTTAGAGTGTCCCGCGTACCAGTGACAACATGTCACTCCTGTCTCAGTGCCATACCTGGTTAATGAGAACAACCAACTCACCCTTAAAGCCTTTTGCACGAACAGTCAACTTTGTCATCTTGTGGTGTATGGAGATTGTCCCAGTTACCCGTGACGATGACTTTTATACTACTGATGATTCACGCCTCTATACTTGATTCATGTTTTTTCACAATTTCTCTTACTGAGTAGTCTTTACTGATTTCTTTTTTCTTTAAGGAATCATTTGCCTGCATATTGCATGTGGTGGCCTTCTTTGAAACTTGAAAAGTACAAAGTGTTTTAATTGAATTTAAACAATTAACCCATTGGGGGTTCCACAGTCACTCATTCAACAGTATAGGGTTATTATAGATTACACGACACTACTCATATTTATACCCTGAGTGGGATAGACTTTGACCTTAGGCAGTTGTGTGGGACGATGCACGCCGAAAGTTACATAACATATAACAAACAAAGATACTATTTGAGGAAATTTGGACCTCACAGTGGCCTCAGGTTCCACCAAGATTTTAGGTTTTTCCCAATCCTATTATCCGCTCAATGTGCACCCTCTTGCTGGAGATCTTCCGGTCTCTCTGCACCACTTTCCCTGTCAGCTGATTCTTCCTACTGAAAAAGGTTGGTATATTTACGGTGACATCATAGGGAGCAAATAAGTCCTGCATGATAAAGCCCTTGTCAGCCATTACCGTGTCACCCTGGGTCACACATTTCTGGTAGTGCTCCTTTCCATCACCTGTCTGTCACTGGTTGCGCCGCCATAAGAGGTAGTAGACACTTAGGACACACAAGGCCTCCTGGTGTAGCTCCCACCACCACCTTCATTGTGTTACGGTTCTTGTACGTAGATAAAGTGGCCTAGAAAACAATATACCTGGGTCTCTTTGATCTCGACCAGTTGTACGTCGTCGGTCGGCTCGTTTCACAGCGTTTTTCCGCTACGCACCCATTGAGACAGCTTACCCTAAAACCATCAAAATCTCATGCCTATTAGTGAAGCAAAATGGAAATGAACCTCTTTTACGCGTAAACCGCGAAGTTGGCGCATAACCTGATAGCTTCCGGTCGAGCTTGGGACCGCATTACTCTGTGCTGCCACCTCTCGGAGAAAACCGCAACGCGGTCTCCCATTGCTATTGGTCTGATTGTGCCAATGGGTAAATGGTATGCCGTTCTCTCTGATTGACTCGGTAATATGTATATTGATTTCATAATTATCGAATTGTGTATTAAACACAAGAGAGTGTGTGTTATTGATGCTACAGCATGGGACCATTTTAAGACAATATGCCGTCCGTATAACATCGCGGATCCAGTGACGAGTTTATGGGTGTTGACACCAAACCAACAATATCTGAGAGGACAAGCTTTTTTATACGATACAGGCAAATGTTCATTTATTCACAAAATAAGAAATAAGTAGCCCTGATAGCAGTGATGATATTCATAAATATGAGGTAGAATGCAAGAGAAAAAATGTCAGCATGATTGAGTTGTAAAGCCAGGATACGTCATAAAATTGGCGTAGTCAAGAATTTGACACGTAGTTCAATTTACGCGGGAAAAACAGGAACAGGTCCAAACGATATGCGGTCGATTAGTTACAGGGCATCTCGGAGTCGTTTGACATACTCGCGTCCCCAAGGTCGAAGAAGACCCTGACGGCAGAAAATATACTGAATGTCATCATGCAATACTGTATGAGTTGATGGAACTAACCAATGGTAAACATTCGCATGTATTAAGTCGCGTCTGGTATGTTGGAACATTAAGAATATTTTTACCTTTAAATTTGTGCGAATCGCTGAGAGAAATTTATTTACTTTGTATGTAATCTATAATGGAAAATGATGGTTTTGCCCTATAACCTTTGTACTGACTCACCTCTGCATATTCAATACTGTTTTTTAGTTTTTTGTAAACCTCCTTCATTTCCTCGTCACTGTGTAAATAGCGACTGATCTCGAACGGCAGTTGCTGTGATACAGCACACACAATTATTAAGTCTGTGAGTGAGGGAGTGATTGAGTGTGTGAGCGAGTGGCAAGTGTATGTATGTGTGTTTGTGTATATTACATAAATACATACATATATACATACATACATATATACATACATACATACATACATACATACATACATACATACATACATACATACATACATACATACATACATACATACATACACACATACATACATACACACACACACACACACACACACACACACACACACACACACACACACACACACACACACACACACATACACACACACACACACATATACATACATATATATACATACATACATACATATATATATATATACATATATACATACATACATACATACATACATACATACATACATACATATAGTCATTCCTGACCACCCTTAAGAATACAGAACAAGGTCGGACTAACCGGAAGTTCCTTCTTATTACTGGCGTATGTATACCGGAGAAGATAAACAAATAACGTCGCCACAATCTTCAAGTTCTTCTCGCCATTGTAGGTCAACTGGTCCGACGTCAATCCGTACTCAATCGGCTTCAGCAACAGCTGCAAATAACGGATACGCTGTCTCTAGAGTACTGAACTAATACGTCGAAACATACACGGGAAATCAAAAATACCCCATACTGCTTCCGTTGGTTTATTTACGACATAGAAGTACGGATGTGACGTGTACATGGGACTTACAGTGGTCATGATGCCCCGTCCGATGAAGAGACCAACTAACATGACGTATGCATCGTTATCGCTGACGTCACGAGTGCGACCTCTGTCGTCAAACTTCAGCAAATCCTAGTAACAAAGACAATATAGACATCAAACATCGACAAAGTATATAAACTCTCGTCTTAATATCACAAAAGTCCGATACACTCTTTTTAAAAGAAGGCATGCAGTAATGAGACCACCTTCTCTATTTGCCAGAGGTATCCGCGCGGGAAGAGGTTGCCAGGTTGTATCAGTTGGTAGGTGACAGCCTTCCGGTGTGTCCCCAGGACGCTAGGTTCCCCCGGCTGACGTCACACAGAACATTCGCGAGAGGTAAATGTCACAGCCTCACCTACATTCGCGACAGGTAAATATCACAGCCTCACCTACAATGACTCTTAGCATAAAAAGAGAATAAACGATGGAACTACGACGAGAAAAAGCTTTACAATTTCATTATTTGAAATATCTTCAAAATCGCTGATCGCTTTGATTCTCTGCCTTATCAAGCACGGCACCACTAACGCTCGCACTGCATGGAGTAAGGCTGGGTGGGATCGAGCTTACGTAATCAATGCGCTCCAAAGCTGGCAAGTTGGATTAATGGTGTCGTAATTTGGGTCGAATGGACATCGTAGAACGGGACAGAATGATTTTAAGTACCATGTGACGTCAGCGAGTCATTATTTACGGCTCGATTTATCGAAACAATCTTAGCTCCCGCGCGATCATGGTCCGATTTCAAGAACTTGTCAAGAAAAACCAAATACTTGCGGCGCTCGGCTGTATCTACGGTATCCTTAGACATGGGGCTTAACTCGATGTTTAAGTTAATCACACTTTACTTTAAGAAGTCATTATCAATCGGAAGCAAATATCATATTAGTGAACAGGCCTTCCGGCTCATCAGAGCATAATGTTAAAATCACGAATGTCGGCCATTAACATGGCCCATTAATAGAAAGGTAAGAACCAAGTGACCGCATACCATGATGTCAGTCATTTCAAATATGACGTTTTCCACAATGACAGCGAGGTCATTAATCGCTTTGCTTTTATCACTGGAGCTGGCGTCTGACGTCAGCGGAAGTGAGAGGTCACGTGCTCCCGGTGTCACCACCTGGCGGAGGATGTTCTGCATCTTCTTCTCTGGGTGGCGATGAGTCTGGAAGAGAGGAAAAACGCAGCGGTGTTTTTATTTTTATTCTTGGCGACTTGAACGAAATGGAATATACAGATATAGTATCAAAAACCTCAGAGTCTACATAGATAAGAATCCAGAGATTTCCTTAGAATGTAAGAGATGCGCACTTTTACTTACATTAAGATATATATTATGCAAGGCGGCTATCGCTTCTTTGAGTTTGATACCGAAGAGGAAGTCCTCATTTGATTTAGGTGTTACAGCTGGCCGCCTCTGCAAGAAAAACGCTGGTTACGTAATTGCTATGGGATTCGTTATTGAGGAGGGACGCCACGGTGTTGTTGTGGCGGTCCCATTGATTCGTCCGAAATAGTGAACAATTACTGTACATTGCTGTGTGCGATTGAAAGTACAAGATATACAGCAAGCCACTCATAGACAACACCTCTGTTAAAGTTTGAAAGATTTCACTGGTGTAAGTTGTAGACGGATTAGGGGGCTTGTATGTAGGTAAAAACTACAAGAATATAACCTTTTTGATGCTTTTCTGGAGGACTTTTGAGAAGAACACCGCGTATGCTGCATGTCGGAATTTCCGAAGAGCCCCTAAACAAGGAAGCAATCAAGCTCAGCTATCATGTTACACGTCCACGAAGGTTGAAAAATTAAATAAACTAATAAAAAGTACTGCAGTTGTTTATTCTTACATGGTCCCGGAAAAGGAAGTGGTCCGTATTTCTTCTTCGTTTCTACCTTAGGCTCAGGTTCTATGGTGAAAACAGCGAATGAAATATCATAACGTTCTATGTGACCATGATGTACATATATTCACAGTTCTTGACGGGAGAATAACTCCATTCATAGCGAACTTCTGAATCAGTCATTGCGTGTGTAATACTAAACAGCAGGAATGAATGGTCGAATAAGAGTTTGATCATGTATCGTATTTTATGTATTAGAAACTTACTTCTGGGTGACTTTTGTTTTCTCACTGCAGATAAAATCAAACATCACGTGACAGAAACACTAGTCATTGTATCCAATAGTTCACCAGCCATAAATGTATAATTCATACTACACAAAAAGGAAAGTGTAAATGTATTGGTCTGATATTGCATTGTCCACGCTGAAACGATGATGCTGCAGGAATTCATGTCGAATTTGATATTACACAAAACCATAAGCAGCAACTAACTTGTCTAGATAATTTGACACTAACTCGTCCAGATAATTTGACAATAACTCGTCAAGATAATTTCACTCTCACTAGTGTAGATATTTCACACTAACACGTCAAGATAATTTCACACTAACTCGTCAAGATAATTTCACACTTTCTCGTCAAGATAATTTCACTCTAACTAGTGTAGATATTTCACACTAACTCGTGTAGATAAATTTCACACTTACTCGTCAAGAACATTTGACGCTAACTCGTCAAGATAAAGCCGACAGAAGGCATTGCTATCTCTGGTTCAACCCCTCTCAGATACGATTAGCGGCGTTATGAGATATTCTCGCTTCCTCACCTTCCTGTGTTGCAGATGAAATATTTGGCAATCTGGGCAACGAGCTTAAAAAGAATAATACTGTACGATCTGCGTCCGGAATGCCTTCCATTCAACCGCAATACCATCTCCGGCGTAATATTATGTTTATGGGTTAGTTGGCTGTAAATCCGGTATAGAAGATGACTTCTGGTCAATCTTAGATATGGTTACTGACAAACGGATTCGAAAGTATTTTATCACCGTCCATTGTAAACTTCAGCGAATAAAGCTCAGGTGTAAGAATACCAAAGAAGTTAAAACATTTTTGGTGTCTGGCCAGCCCTTTGTGTTGCTCTGTATGATGCTATAATGATGATGATGATCATGACGAAGTCCATGTAGTTGATGTTGACGATGATGCTGACTACGGAATTGATGACGCTGATGGTGATAATTATGTATATTACGGTGCAGATGATGATGACAATAATGAAGATGATGTTATATTTGGGGCATCAAGTTATTTTAGCTAACAATTCGTATAAAAAATTCCTTTCTTATCTCGTATAACAACGGATATCCATTCGGTGAACATACCAAATTAACACTCGACTTCACCCAGGACGCTGTGTGTCGTTCAGTGGTTGCGTTTCTACTGTTATGATATGACAATTCTGCATTCTTGACTGGCAATCGACAATCAACTAGGTCCCATTATTCTTTTGCATGGGTGATAAAAGAGGTACATATGATGCGAACAGGGCTTGATGACCTTATATTGTCTCTGTCAACAATGCAGAATTCTCATAACGTTTCACAGGGAATGACCAAAACAATGACCTCAATGTATAGATAAGCTGTTTATTATGTTGATAATAAATGAAAGATGAGTTAAATAAATATACAAATATATACAATTGAGCAGAAATATGTATAAAAGGACAGGACATTATGCTTAACCTGAGTATCACGTGGTCGTTAATGGAAAGAAATGATTTTAATAAATTAAAAACTAGGATATGACTCCGCTAAGACTTGTATACATGAATTAATACATTCATAGGTTATTTGCTTATTGGATTGGTCTTCAGCCTGTTCACATCATACACGACCCGTCAAATAATAACCCCGATTAAGAACAGGTACGCGTTGAGAAAGCTAGGTGCACCTGGGGCAGATATAATGGGTCTCTCTGCGAGTATAAAGAAATGATGTTGGATTGGACACATTACTCATCCTGGAGTTGTCTCTGATAAGACCGGTGGATATAGGAGGGGTGATCTGGAATAATAACCAGGGGGGGAGTGTCATGGCCGATATATCCAGTCAAGAATGCAGAAAACGAATGCTTAGTGATTCTAAGTACATCATTTCTAGATTTGCATCATCCAATTCATTCTCTTCAACAATGGCGCTTAGCCCCCAAAAACATCCCGGGAAGCGGCAATAATGAAGAACACGAAGTTGTCATTATTTATGTAGGAGATGGGTCATTACCTCGGGGCACCTTGAGAGGTTCCATTTCTGCCGGGTAGTACCTTGGACTCGGATAATATGGCATCATCTGTGTGTGGCCGGGATGCCTGCAAACAGTTCAATCAAGTGATCTCGTACACACACAGGGTAGTGGTGGTTCATTATACGAAATTATATTGCGAGTATTTTGTAAGAGGCGTTGGTGGTACATGTCGCCGTCGACAGGCCATGCCGAGTGTCACCTACCACGTCACTCTCCATGGCATACATTTATGACGCTACGCTAACATAACATCTCTGCAATAGTTAACGGAGCGCATGCGATTTGACCATGTTTTGACCTATGACCGGGCGATAACAAGCAGCGCGCGGGGAAGCTCGGAAGTAAGCCCCTCTGTGGGAATTAAAGCTGTGATTACTGCCCACAAAGGCAGCATTTTGTCTTTGATTATGAACATTCTTTGCTTTATACGCTGCAGTTATTTAAGTTATATAACCAAGGCCCTGACTTCTCCGATCCCGACTTGTAACTCTCTATTGCTTTTAACAGTCGATTTTCGACAACAAATTAGTTTACATATCTGACTGCCGCCATTATTTTTTGTAACATTTAAGAGTTGATAATTCGTATCAATATTTCCTCGTGTAATGGCCCGAATATGCCCCAAAGCGATCTATGTGGTGCAGAGGCGATTCCTAGCCTGTGCAGAAGCCGATAAACAACTCTGAGCAATGCGCAGCGTGTTATGGAAGCATCCAACACGTGCTTTCGGGTATGTGAAGCGGCGCTTGCAGTCAGTTTAGAACCATTTTCTATCTATTGATCCAGTTTATTCTTCTTGAATAGCTCGCTATCACACCACGTGAACTGTTCTCGTTGACCGCTAAGATATGTCATTCTATGTGAGTTTGGGGAGGCTTCTTAGTCTAGGTCCCCTTGAGCCCCCACACCCCGACTGACACAACTCTCTCTGGCTCAAGGGTCTTGGGACAGATAACCCAGAAAACTGCGCAATATATTGCGGCCAGGGTTCTGGTCAAAATCGCCAAAACAGATTGGCCAATCGGAGCTAGCATTGCAAACGCGTTTGGCTAAATCCGGAGATCGCACATTGTTGTTCCGCCATCTTTGTTACGCTGAAGTAATGGGGCGCCACGCGCGAACGCGGCTCAAGAGGGTTGATTGGCCAGCCATGGAACCACGGAAAATACCGAGCATTGTCTTATTTGGAAAGTGGGTTTTCCGGTTGGAGCACTTGGCTACGCGTATTGCACGCAGACTCTGAGGCGGTGGAGAGATGCTAACCCCCAGAGTCGAGGGATGTAGACCAGGAGGCTTCGTGGGTAACGACGAGCCTGCCCATTTCGGCTGCCATATCAAGGCTCATACAGGATGACTCTCTTACGTAGAGATTATCATTCGGACTGATATCATATCCCGTATTACCGACTCAGCGAATTGCTGGAAGTGAAGCGGATCAAGTATGTGGTCCAAAATAACGGTCAAGGCACACGAGTTAGTCACCACTCGCTTTTTGTTATGAGAGCGATTTATGGCGGGTAATATGAGTTATTAAGAGAAGGCAGATACTTACACTGTGACTGGCGGAAGAGTGTAAGGGTAAGAGCCGGCTACAGGTGGAGCCACTGGTGCAGGCGGCGCTGCTGGGGGTCCAGTTGGGGGCGGGGCACTACTTGAGTAGTGATGATGATGGACTGAACTGGGTCTCTTCTTGTCGGACATCTGAAATATTCACGAAACGACGTCCTCAAACATACTGAGACGATACCAGCGACTATCTGAAACATCTTACCGATACATGTCAGAACCTTATTGAAACATGTCAGAGCTTTATTGAAATATGTCCGAGCCTTATTAAAATATGTGAGCGCCTTATTGAAATATGTCAGCGCCTTATTGAAACATGCCAGCGCCTTATTGAAACATGCCAGTGCCTTATTGAAACATGTCAGAGCCTTATTGATGATACATGTCAGCGCCTTATTGAAACATGCCAGCGCCTTATTGAAACATGCCAGTGCCTTATTGAAACATGTCAGAGCCTTATTGATGATACATGTCAGCGCCTTATTGAAACATGCCAGCGCCTTATTGAAACATGCCAGCGCCTTATTGAAACATGCCAGTGCCTTATTGAAACATGTCAGAGCCTTATTGATGATACATGTCAGCGCCTTATTGAAACATGCCAGTGCCTTATTGAAACATGTCAGAGCCTTATTGATTCATGTCCGTGACTAACCGATACATGTCAGAGCATTACCAATACATGTCAGTGACTTGCCGTTACATGCCAACGACCTACCAATATGTCAGAGCATTACTAATACATGTCAGTGACTTGCCGTTGCATGCCAACGACTTACCAATATATGCAAGTGGCTTACCGAGACAATATCGTCGAGGTCGACAGTGAGTCGCTGATGTGGTTGGGTGGCAGGCTGCTGAGGCTTGGGGATGGCTGACATCATGAGCTGCTGCATCACCATCTGATGCATCTGGGCATTCTGCATCATCATCAACTCGTACATCTCTGTCAGCAGCAGCAACCCACACTCCTTAATGAGTTATTTCATCATTGCGACGTCAAACACGTCATATACTCTGTCAGCAGCAGCAACCCACACTCTTTAAAGAGTTATTTCCCGCGATGCAACATTGAAAACAACGATATTTGTAAGGGTTCTTTTTGAGAGTTTCTACGTGGCTGGATGCGCCACATTACGTAACCATCCAGCCTTACACCATGCGAACATAGCTCACCAGCTTTGCTGTTGACGGGCGGTGCTTTAGGCTCGGGGGGAGCCGCGTTGACGATGTATGGCTGCGGTACCGTAGTCGTATGGACCACGGATGGAGGGGGTGGGGGCCTGGGGGCGTTATCCATAGGCTCCAATCTGATTGGTCGAAATTGATGCTCGATCACGTGACGTGGGGTATCGCCTGAAAAAAATGAGATTTTGTTTATTTCATATAGCCAATCCGGTCATGTCAATTTTGCTTCCATTTCTGTAAAATTCAGGGGAAAGTATTTCGAGAAAATAGTTAGATAACAAATTAGATAGTTAACCGCTTTAGTGCGCAACGATTCCGCAATTATAACGAGGTATAAATAAGGCGGTTGATCAAAGCGCACAACACGGCAATGGGAAATGAAAGGCGGCCTCAGAAGGGTCCTCTCCAAACATACTATCAGAATAGCGACCCGCCACGCCCCACACAAACATTAACAGACATTGGTCGACAACCGATGAGCGCAACTTGACAGCTACACTTCGGAACTGTGCTCTAATTAGGTACCCCTCCCCCCCTCCCCCCACTCCTGGAAATCAAGGATAACGTAATTGATTCTTATCGCTCTATTGTTGATAAAGTAAACCCCAACTGCCTTCACATAACAGTATGAAGGGAGATAGCAATAGATATTCACATGACGTACGTCCGTAGTGACCAGGCGCTGGAGTAACCTAACACGTAAGCGGGATACGTTTAAGCAATAAAATAAAGGTAACTCGGCATGGATATCGCTGGAAATATCCGAGCTCTGAGCAGATGCGGGGAAGAGATAAGACGATGATACTGGGTACGCGTGTTATAGCAGTATAAACACAGAGACAATTCCATCATCTGGCGCCGCGAACGAACTCGGCCAAGTCGAGCCGCATCAGACTAAAAACGCCAGGTGGCGAACATTCCATACTACCATCGCGCACGCGCGGGAATGATTCATCGTGCAATGACAAGCGTTTGAGTAATTAATGATGGCTAGCGGATATCCTTAAGAGAGTCGGGGTCAATGGAAGTACTCAGAAGTAGTTAGCGTGATGCGTTCAATATATCACACGACATGGAGGACGTTTGACGCTCACGTCGCTCGCTTAGCGTCGTGACGTCATAGGAAACATGGCCTCTCAGAAAAGGGAGAAAGGCGCGAATGATCGCACCAAGCAGTACCATCATAACGTCTGGTACGACACATAAGGAGAGATCGAGTCACGAACTAGCGATGATTAGTTCGGAGTGGCAACCTGGTTTAATGTAAGTATGTGCCTCCCACACCTCCAACACCACAGCTTATTCCTGTTAAATGACAGCAATACCCACCATGGTTGCGACGCTGGTATCTGCGTCTAGAAAACATAGTTTGGCGAGTACAATCTCATAATATTCCTTAATTCAGTTTCAGTCTTCAACTCGCATTTAACTCCCTCGAGACATAAATCCGAGAAGCCATCGTGATGGTGACCAGGTATCCGTAAGGTACTCCTATAGCAATACGAAGTGTGACGACAGAGCGACAGACAATGTCGTCTATTTATCTAGAATCATCTATTGCCTCTATACGCGGGTGTGGCCGACAGTCATCTCCTGGTTAACACTGTGTACCTTCACCGACTGGACGAGTACACGGCGCGTGCGCATGCTCACCGGATGGTTCCATATAAGAGCAACACCGAGTGGGCGGTGACGAGAGGAGAGGTAGGTGTGGCTGAACAGAGGGCATGGTTGGGGGTGGGGGGGGGGGGGAGAGATTATCATGGATAGGGTGGGTAGGTTTTGAGGACATAGAGCTGTGTGTGGGGAGTTGTGGTGGGGGGGGGGGGTGGGGTGCGTATTGTATGGTGTCGTAAGATATAAAAGTAACCCGCTCGGTACAAGCGAACAATGTCATAAATCTATTGTGTTTCGAGGGTGGCCGAGATCTGGAGAGGTCCGACCTTCTTGTTACGACTAAACGAGGTCGTCCTGTCAGGATCTGGGTACCCGCCACACGATCTTTAAACATTGTCAATTAAACGGAAGCTCAATGAATAAAAAGTGAGGTTATTGGTTTGAAACACCGACACGATGTTGAAAATCTGTACAATCCGATATGACCTTTGAAAGATACCTGTTGGCCTCACGGATTAACACGAGATCTTAGATAATCACCGTGGATTCTATCAATAAAATGATAAAATTGACTTTCTTGATAAGAGTTAATACTTGTGATTCGGGTCCTCACCATCCAGCGGAGCTCGACTGTAACCAATAACCTCCTGGATTGTCACAAATCAACTCAGCCAAGTTAATTGCACGTAACCACCGTCAGACAATGCTCTCCTGTGTCTGCCTTTATTTACATATGAAGTCATCAGACCCATCAAAAAAAGTTGCCCTAATCTTACCAGTAACAAGTGGGGGATTTGTCGCCATGGAGTGACAGTCTGTTTGACTGTTATGTGACAGTGCATATGCTGGAGCGTGTGTTTTACTTCGAGGAAAATCAATGTTGGTAGCTTCTATGGTGGGTCTGGCCCACTTCACCCTGCTGTTAGGGAGGCTTATGGGGTCTTTGATTTGCTGAAAAATACTTTGGAGTGGAGAGATGGCATAGAAGTTCATCGGTAAAAAATGGTGTGATTATTGCAAAACATCGGGCAATATATGCACACATAACTTAATGCGGCTTAATAAAAAACAACAATCAACATTATCTTCCAAGAATATATTTTATGGCATTCCTATTTTCGTAATGCCAGCGTTGGAATCGCGTTTCTTTTAGCCAACTAGACGCACAATGTCAATTGTCAGATGGACACACACTGTCATTGGTCAGATGGACACACCCCGTCATTTGTCAGATGGACACACAATGTCATTGGTCAGATGGACACACCCCGTCATTGGTCAGATGCACTGCCACGTCAGTGGACAGATAGACACACCCTGTAATTGGTCAGATGTACTGTCACGTCATTGGACAGATAGAGACGCCCTGTCATTGGTCAGATGTACTACCACGTCATAGGTCAGATGGACAACTCATGTCATTGGTCAGATGGACAACTCATATCTTTGGTCAGATAAACACGCCAAATTAATGGTAAATAGAACATTGTACACGGTGATGGTATGTCTGGATGCGAACTCGACTAAGTCTCGCGAGATCACACGGCGCGGCATGTCTCCATTGTTGTCACAACACTTGTCGTTTCGAGAGGTCCTCATCCAAGGAAGGTCATGTTACAACTCCGTTTCATCAAATGTGGTTCAACCCATGCTCTCATGATCTGACGTCAATGACGTTATGCACGAGGCAACACGACTTGAAAGATTTCTCTGAATGAAACTTGCTTCCCGTTCGGCAAGGATTCACAAGATGTCCAACGTGGTCAGAACCAGTTTCATATCTAACCAAGAGCTCACCCAGGCGTAACACCGTCTTCACCCACATCTCATACATAGCTCACCCACACCTATACCCCGCTAAGACCTCACCCACATTTCCCACGGACGTCGCCCACACCTCACCAACAGCTCACGCCGACGTAACATAAACTTCACCCACATCTCACTCAGACGTCACCCACACCTCACCTACACTTCACCCACATCTCACTCAGACGTCACCCACACCTCACCTACACTTCACCCACACCTCACCTACACTTCATTCATTCCTCACTCAGACGTAACCCACACCTCATCTACACTTCACTCATTCCTCGCACAGACGTCACCCACACCTCACTCAGACGTCACACGAAGGTCACTTACACCTCACCCATACTTTACCCACACCAGACACACACCTACGCGTGCCTCCAGTCTAGCACATCACGACTATGCAATGTTTTGAGTTAAATTCTAAAATACGGAACTTGGATAACGTCAGAAGCGTAACAAAACACCAGTAAAATATGTGGGTTGATAAATGTTGAGCTATGTGAAAGTAGTTCTAGTATATTTCTAGTTAAACCAACCGTTTCGTTTCGTGGATGATATGGGGAATAGCCATAGTGACGTGGATGATATGGGGAATAGCCATAGTGACGTGGATCATATGGGGAATAGCCATAGTGACGTGGAATTTAAGGGTAATAACCACGAGGCCGTGGATGATATGGGAAATAACCACATGGACGTGGTTAATACGGGGAATAACCACGATGACATGGAAATAACTTTACTGTAGCCGAGGTCTATTAAGACTCGTGTGCCTGAGGTTTAAACCGCTGCCCATGGAGGCTGCGACCGACTTCAGCAGTGATTGTTCACCAAGCGACGGGACCCAATTTCACGCCATGCGCTATGCCGGAAGTAATGAGGCCATCACTCGACGACCGGAAGTTGGAATGACTCTTCCCACACTTAATGGGTCAATTTACATCCCGCCTGATAAAAGGAAGTCAAAGTCATGTAAGTTAGCCCCGTGTGATCAAGATGAACACGCTAAGTTAGCCCCGTGCGATCAAGATGAACACGCAGTGCTTACTAAGACGATGGTGGTCTCTTAATGGGATCATCGGCGCAATGTCAGACCAAAATGTTACTCAGGATGTTATAATCCCTGCCAAGACAATTAGGCATGGGTAGTGTTTCTGTTAGGGGCTTCATTTGAGGCCGAGATTTCGGCGAGACTGGTTGGCTTTCCAATAGTAGTTACTCGCATTGAATGATTAATCAGGCAGCCAGCTAACAACAGCACATCCACTGGATCGAGACAACCGCCGGACCAAGTTACATCAAGTAAATATCTTGACATTAGAACATTTAAAGTCCTCTCCCAACGAAAACTGTATACTTTATTTCCATGCTATCTTGTACTGTGTCACAGTGGTACTTCATCAGAATGATGTTTCCAACGGTAGAATATATGTTTAAATGTTTAAGAAAGCCAAATCGCCATTAGTGACAAATGGCTTTGATATCGATATTCGTTCATTCAAGTCGGAGCGCGAGCGGCATCTCTAGTACCATGAACGTTCTAGTCTTTCCGATTGCTCATTTTCACAGCCGCTGTTTATAAAGCTACATTATATACAGACATTATCGGCTGCCTCAACTGTCATTTGGGCCGAGTTTGAAAAAAAGATTTTCGGTAGCGCCTGCCGACTGAAATATGTTTTCGCCCATATTTTCCGCGATGGAGTTTATCACAAGCGTGAAACGTGAACATTTCTGTGCCAGACCGGCTATCGTAGCGTTTTAGAAACGGATCATCTTTCGTACTATTGGATTCACATGCCGCTTGTCAAACAACTGGAACTTATAAGCTTACCTAAACACCCCCTCCTCGCCTCATCTTCTCACCCTAATCACGTGATTACATGGTTAATTTTTTTTGTCAAAAAAAGTACAGTTGACAATATGGAGGCCCTCTGGCGTGGGTTGCGGTAACAGATTAAGTTGAGGCTACCTCAGGCCACCAGGATTGCACATAAGGTTGTATGAAACGATAGTATTGGGCACTTGCTCACCGGGCGTTTTCTGCTATGTTTTAACCCTTACTTATGTACGCAAATTACCAATCGTGTAAGAGTCACATAGGTTGTCCTTTTATTCCCATATAAACTCTCCTGACGCACTCCGCGTATGAGGTGACAGGTCAGATATAGAACACCAGACGACAAGGGCTGTATATGGAAGGCGTCATTCACCCGCAGGTGATAAGTAAAAAAATAAAAACGTCGAATCAGACAACTGCGCGTGGGAGCGGCTGAGTGAGGGCTAGAATGCTCGGCGCCGTGGACAGCAGACCCGCGGCACTGTGCACCAGACCAGAATAACGTGCACCAGACTCGAGGTACTGTGCATCAGACCCGCGGTACTGTGAATCAGACCCGTGGTACTGTGAATCAGACCCGTGGTACTGTGCATCAGACCCGTGGTACTGTGCACCAGACCCGCGGTACTGTGCACCAGACCCGCGGTACTGTGCACCAGACCCGCGGTACTGTGCACCAGACCCTCGGTACTGCGCACCAGACCCGTGGTACTGTGCATCAGACCCGCGGTACTGTGAATCAGGCCCGTGGTACCGTGCACCAGACTCTTGGTACTGTGCACCAGACCCGCGGTACTGTGAATCAAACCCTTGGCACTGTGCACCAGACCCGCTGTAATTCGACTCAAGGGGGCGTGAGTACTCTCGGCCCCGAGCATAGCGATGTCCGAATACATAATCAGCGGGCTATATGTGTCCCAATGAAGGCCTTCAACTGCCGATCTGAGTCAGAGCGTAACAGACATACGTACAAACAGTAAGTAGAGTTGAGGGCTTCTCGACTCCTGTTCGGTTGACTGACACTGAGTCACCATGTCAACCATATGGGACGAGTTGAAGGGCAAACTTGTCAGGATCAAGAGGCTCAGCTCTTTGCACGGGGTGATCTTTGATCCCTTAGGGTACCTGACGACCTAGCCAACTCTCATGGGTTTCCTCAACCCAACTTCTACTTACGAATGCTTTCAGCTCAGTGGCGCGATGGGGATGGTCGATTGGCGGATCCTATACACGCCGTGTTACTGGACAACCCAAGTATTTGAACGTACAACTAATCACTGTTGGTCGCCGCTCGGCGACGTCGTTCGACCAGGTTCACTCCCGTCTCGTGTAGTGGAGTGTGACGACGTTAGATCATTAGCGACGTCAGAAAAGTGACGAAGTGAGAGGTGACGAAGTGAGAGGTGACGACGCTAGAAAAGTGACGAAGTGAGAGAAGTGACGAAGTGAGAGGTGACGACGCTAGAGAAGTGACGAAGTGAGAGGTGACGAAGTGAGAGGTGACGACGCTAGAGAAGTGACGAAGTGAGAGAAGTAACGAAATGAGAGGTGAAGTGAGAGGTGACGACGCTAGAGAAGTGACGAAGTGAGAGAAGTGACGAAGTGAGAGAAGTGACGACGCTAGGGAAGTGACGAAGTTGGAGAAGTGACGAAGATGGAGAAGCGCATACAATACGACGCACACGACAATACTTACCAGGCCGGAAGTCGGCTGGTTGTGAGCCGGCTCGCCGGGACGGAGGTGGGGTGAGTCTGTCACGGCGACCAGTGAACGACCTGGGTCTGTATAAGTCGTCATTAAGAGATTGTTCATGCTGCAAAATAGATACCCGCCAGCAAGAGGTCAGCATGGGGCAGAACCACGCCGGAGTGTAAGTGATGCTCGTCACACACCAATATATAGATACAATAATAGAACTTCTTCATAAAATCTAGATTTCAAAAATATATTGCAAAGAGTTGGCCGCAGAGATTGATTATAGCGCGATCAGATTAAGGAAGCGTTCGTTCTCGTCCTCTACGAGACTTTGGTCCTGAGGTATTTTACGTGCGTAGGATTGCATGTGTGTGTGAGTGAGTGTGTAAGTGTGTATATGTGTGCGCGTGTGTGTATGTGTGCGCGTGTGTGATTGTGTGTTTATGTATATGAGTATATATGTGTTTGTGTGTTATTGAGTGTGAGTATGTGTGTTAGTGTTTATATGTTATTGTGTGAGTATGTGTACTAGTATTTGTGTGTGAAATTGAGTGTAAGTGTGTATGTATGTTCATTTGTTTTTGTGTGTGTTTATGTATCCGTGAGTATGTATCTGTTTGTGTGTATGGTTGTGTGTATATCTGCGTATGTTTGTGTATGTGTGTATGTTTGTGTGTATGTGTGTATGTTTGTGTGAATGTGTGTATGTTTGTGTGCATGTGTGTATGTTTGTGTGTATGTGTGTATGGTTGTGTGTATGTGTGTATGTTTGTGTATGTGTGTATGTTTGTGTGTATGTGTGTATATTTGTGTATGTTTGTGTGTATGTGTGTATGTTTGTGTATGTTTGTATATGTGTGTATGTTTGTGTGTATGTGTGTATGTTTGTGTGTATGTGTGTATGTTTGTGTGTATGTGTGTATGTTTGTGTGTATGTGTGTATGTTTGTGTGTATGTGTGTATGTTTGTGTGTATGTGTGTATGTTTGTGTATGTATGTGTGTATGTGTGTATGTGTGTATGTTTGTGTGTATGTGTGTATGTTTGTGTGTATGTGTGTATCTTTGTCTATGTGTGTATGTTTGTGTGTATGTGTGTATGTTTGTGTGTTTGTGTATGTGCGGCGTATAAGTGAGGATGAGCGACCTTGATCCGATCCAGCAGCTCCTGTCTCCTCAACATGGCCCTCTGTAGCTGGACGTCAGACTCGCCTACTCCTTGATGTCCTGTAGAACACATGCTATCTGACGTCATAAACAAGCATAATTATCACATGATTTGACGCTTTGCTATCATTACTTATCACGTGACGTGAGGTTGAAGTACGAGAAATATAACAATTCTACAAACAAGCTATTAATGTTTCATGCTACATCATGCATACCTACTCATTCGTTTCATCCATCACTTGCCCTGCATTATTGATTTTAATGCCATGGGACGTTTTCTGGAAGTGGCAACGTTACTACAATGTCACTAGTCATGGTTATATGAGTGACGGGTGTCTCTAGACACGGTTCTATGGGAGGGGGTTGTCAGTAGACACGGTTCTATGGGAGGGGGTTGTCAGTAGATACGATTCTATGGGGGGGGGGGGTTTAAGTAGACACAGTTCTATGGGTGGGGGTTGTCAGTAGATACGGTTCTATGGGAGGGGGTTGTAAGTAGACACGGTTCTATTGGAGGGGGTTGTCAGTGGACACGGTTCTATGGGAGGGGGTTGTAAGTAGACACGGTTTTATTGGAGGGGTCGTCCCCAAACTCGGTTCTGTGGGAGAGGGTTGTAAGTAGACACGGTTCTATGGGAGAGGGGTGTCACTAGACATGGTTCTATGGGAGGGGGTTGTAAGTAGACACGGTTCTTTGGGAGAGGGGTGTCACTAGACACGTTTCTATGGGGGGGGGGGTTGTAAGTAGACAGTTCAATGGGAGGGGGTTGTAAGTAGACACTGTTCTATGGGAGGGGGTTGTAAGTAGACACGGTTCTATGGGAGAGGGTTGTAAGTAGACACAGTTTTAGGGGAGAGAGGTGTCACTAGACACGGTTCAATGGGAGGGGGTTGTCAGTGGACACGGTTCTATGGGAGGGGGTTGTAAGTAGAAAGTTCTATGGGAGGGGGTTGTCAGTAGAAACGGTTCTATTGGAGGGGGGGGGTTGTCAGTGGACACGGTTCAATGGGAGGGGGTTGTCAGGAGACACGGTTCTATGGAAGGGGGTTGTCAGTAGACACGGTTTCTATGGGAGGGGGTTGTCAGTAGACACGGTTCGATGGGAGATGGTTGAAGTAGACACGGTTCTATGGGAGGGGGTTGTCAGTGGATACGGTTCTATGGGAGGGGGTCGTCAGTAGACACGGTTCTATTGGAGGGGGTTGTCAGTGGACACGGTTCTATGGGAGGGGGTTGTAAGTAGACACGGTTCTATTGGAGGGGGTTGTCAGTGGACACGGTTCTATGGGTGGGGTTGTAAGTAGACACGGTTCTATTGGAGAGGGTTGTAAGTAGACACAGTTCTATGGGAGATGGTTGTAAGTAGACACAGTTCTATGGGAGGGGGTGTCCCTAAACTCGGTTCTGTGGGAGAGGGTTGTAAGTAGACACGGTTCTATGGGAGAGGGGTGTCACTAGACACGGTTCTATGGGAGGGGGTTGTAAGTAGACACGGTTCTATGGGAGAGGGGTGTCACTAGACACGTTTCTATGGGGGGTGGGTTGGAAGTAGACAGTTCAATGGGAGGGGGTTGTAAGTAGACACTGTTCTATGGGAGGGGGTTGTAAGTAGACACGGTTCTATGGGAGAGGGTTGTAAGTAGACACAGTTCTAGGGGAGGGGGTTGTCAGTTGACACGGTTCTATGGGAGGGGGTTGTCAGTAGACACGGTTCTATGGGAGGGGGTTGTCAGTAGACACGGTTCTATGGGAGGGGGTTGTCAGTAGACACGGTTCTATGGGAGGGGGCTGTAAGTAGACACTGTTCTACGGAAGAGGGGTGTCACTAGACACGTTTTTATGGGGGGTGGTTGATAGTAGACACGGTTCTACGGGAGTGCTTTGTCAGCAGACACGGTTCTATGGTAGAGGGGTATGACTAGGCACATTTCTATAGAAGAGTGGTTTGATCGGAATTTGTACTAAGAGGGTCTATAAAGCAGGGTTACCTAGTAAGATGAAAGGCATGCAATTGGCAGAACCCATTGGATTATCGTTAATAGAGGATGTGACTGACCATTGGATGACGAGTGACTGGAAGCTCTACTTGCGCGGGCTTTCTCCTCCTGCAGCTTCTGCCAAGCAATAACAACGTCCGGTATATTAACTTTACAGCCGATGTTAAAGAGACTGTTCAGCCCCATATAAGAAAAGTGGTTGCCTAGCAAGCTGCTTGGTAACAGCACCTTGGAAACCAAAAATGTTACATTTTCGGACTTTCAGTCGCTAAGCGGCGCTGTGGTCTCAGAAAAAAAAGATCCTTACTTCGGCTGTCGCCATTTATGTTGTCAGACATTATCCTTCTTGCTTGTCGGTCTAATGTGTGCACAATTATGCCCACAACTTGAATGAGTGAAGATTTAATGAAATCTACATTATGTAACTAAAGCGGAAGAATACACATCGTTAGCGAGGTAAATTCAGAGCGCGTTATGATTTACAGCTAACATTCGTGTAGTTCATGGTTTTAGGGAGGCACCGTTATCGATGGAACGACATAACTGAATAAAACAGATTTCCAGTCAAATAATAATGTTAAAAACTTATCAACATAACTTCCATCATGTAAACTCGGCGGCACAAATTAGAAGATGTCATTACTTACGTCTGCGTTAATCGTAGTAATGTAATAACGAAATGATCCCTGATTGCCTTATATGTGGCTGAACAGTCTCTTTAAACTGACATACAGCTTCCAGGCAAATTTAACAAAGACATTACCAGGTGCGTCAAACAACCATAGAACAGCCAGACATTACCACATGCGTCAAACAGCCATACTGGAACAACCAGCCATTACCACGTGAATCAAACAGCCATACCGAAAACGTTTACCATGAAACGTATATATAACAGTTGTAAGTGTCAGTTGAATTTCAACTCGGAATGTCTCAAAGAGCCAACTTCTCGTATTTAGGCAAAACGCATCATCCGGGCAGTTGGTCATGACGGGTTTTTGTGAGCATGCTGGTTTATCATACTAAGTTTTAGCGTATGAATTATTGAACGAAAGGCGCGAATGATAGAGCGCAATATAAATGGAGAATGGAATGTGATATGGGCAAGGGCGATATGCGCATGCGCCTCGTGTGATTCGATGCGTCTTAAGCCTTATAGCCTCATTAATTATTGATGAGCGCATTCATTTGCGACTGCCCCTTGTGCACTATCAGCGACAAACCCCGCTGCCAGTGACGACGCGCCCTTCCTATCTCCTCACCCCTCTCAGAACCCAACAAGCCATGGCAAATTTGCAATTCATATGTTTGCGACATTAATCGGTGTCGTTGCCGTGTGCACTGGGTGTGTCACTGTTGGTATTCCATATCAAATATGGCGGCCATTGACAGGGATCGCTCGGCCGGAACCCATTTGTTGTCGGACACAGCGAACCCCTGCGTATGGCGGATCCTGCATGGGTGTGCATCGAATGAAGACAGATTTTCCATTGATGCCAGATTAGCGGAAGAGGAAAGATAGATAAAATTCAATTTATCGTATTACTGTTCGGCGTGAACTTGATGTGGTGAAAATGGGTTGTCATTTTACCACGTACATTGCTACCTGTAAGACGCTAGTAATGATCAGCTCTCCACCTGTGAAAAAAAATCGATTAACTTTTGAAAACAACTCTTTTAATATCTTTTGACAACTTCTGGATTTTCAGAATATGCGTTGTTATGAACACGTTGGCCTTACTAATTGACGAACAAGGCCCCCGTTCTGAGTGTTGGATTTGTTTGGTTCCCCTGTGCGCATAAGCAGCTACTACACTGAGCCCATTTCCTGTTTAAACCCATTTATAATCATTAAACCCATTCTCCATTTCTTTGAGCATATGTTGGAAATTACACGTGACTTTACTGATAGATTAGGTGAGAACCCGATGGTTTCCGTACCATTTAACGACATCACTTTCTAGCCGTATAGAGACTGGCAAAAGAGAAAATACACCGAATAAGATGGCACCTTGGTGGCACCTTGATGGCACCTTGATGGCACCTTGGTGGCACCTTGATGTTGCTGTAGCCGATTGGTTAAAGAGGAGTTCCAGACCCATGTAAGGACATCATGGATATCTTTTGTTTCTGTATTACTAAGTTTTGTGAGGCATAAAGTTCTCCTTTAGCCAGTTCAGTAAATATTGGTCAAAGAAAACATTATCTTAACCAAGTTTTATTCTCTGTATCCACGTCATCGACGTTCGTAACCGGAAGTGACTCATCGACAACCATGGAATCATACGATGCGATTGACACTGTTACTGACAACAGTTGACCTCTTCTTTTATCGCCGTCATACTGATTTATCAGACGATCAATATCACCACTAAAAACAAGGATTTCACTGACACCACGACATTTCGACTTCGGGCGCTTGGGAAAATCTATGAATTTTTACAATTATGTATTTAGAAAATGTTAACAGTTGAATCGAGACTCAACAACATGTCAATTTGCCATGGAGATACCGGGGACAGCAAATCATTGATGATGAATCGACCAAGGCGCACAGCCCCCTAACATTGTTTACAAAAAAAAAAAAATGAATAGAAAACTGAACAAGTAACTACGCATGCGGAAAACTTCCATTTTCTTGTATTATCGCTCGAACTCCGTCCGTTTTCAGCCTCGGATGTATTGCAGAGTCTATCTTGTGCCATATTTAGTTTAAAATTCATGTCCCGTCAAAAATAAATAATCTAACTTTATAAACGCCATGAACGCAGCTGGGGTAGCCGATTGGATGCCATGAACGCAGCTGGGGTAGCCGATTGGATGCCATGAACGCAGCTGGGGTAGCCGATTGGAGGCCATGGACGCAGCTGGGGTAGCCGATTGGAGGCCAGTTTTTAGGCTATAATCTGAACCAAGCAGGGAATCCAACGATCAAAACAGAATTTCGATGATTTTTTTTATGAAATGCAACTTAAGACAGCCCAGAAGTGTAATTTCCTGTAATAGATTGTTCATCTCAATACTTAAAGAGTATTATTTTCGTTAAATGCGTATATACTCTTGTGTTCGCCTGTAGATAGAGCCTTTAGCCCCTCAGACTGCACCGTAGAACACCTCTATAAGCCGCTTACAAATCAATTACGACCCCATGTCAGCCATCGAGTGTTCTTCATAAACATCATCTTCGTAAATGGTTAAAAAAACCACCTATGTTTAGCTGACAAGTCATTGACACGACATACCAAAGCGAACTTGCACAGGCGAACAACGACGTCCTTTTTAAGACGACAAGTGTTAGTTATCGCATGGTCACGTGGGTGATATGTGGAAAGAACACGAGCGTCCGAGTATCAAGCGCGACGCCATCTCCTAATAATGATAATTAGCGTGAACCTATGTTATGTAAGGTATCTGCCTGGGACCTGTAAATATGAGAGGTAGTCCCTTAATCCCTCATTCGGCCTCAGCTGCCTGTCATGATGGTTTCAACTAAAGGAGATCTCGGAGATTTATCTTTTTTAGACGCTATGCTTCGATAATTTGTGGTGTGAGACTTGCAGAACCTTCCCAACTCCGGTAATCAGAGCTCCGCCGACTTCGCCGTTGTTAGATGTTAGCAACACTGTAGCGCAGTAGACACAGCTCGGCAGGTGTTACAATTTCGCGCCTCAGCATGATTCCGGGGAGATGGGATAACATCGTGACTTCCCGATGAGCGCTACGCAACCAGATTAGCGGCTGGCAAGCAAATGACTCTTGAAAAACCTTCGTTTAAGACTTGTAAAGTGTGCGTGATATTAAGAACCTCCGTAGTGTTACCATGCTAAGGAAAGAAGCAAGCTGTGCTGTGAGGGACCCATCTTCAGACTTTCAGTCGTTTTATCGGTCTCATATATCGACACTTCGGTGTTGCAGTTATCGCATGGCATTATCCTGCGCGTTTGAGGTGATAATGGTGCAAAAGACCGAGCTTTTTCTCGAGCTCTGATTGGCTGAGAGTAGGGTGCCATGCGACACATACGACGTTAATCGAACTAAGTCAAGGACCACGCTTGTGACCCCAGGGTCAAACGAGGACGCAGTGAAGAAGTGAGAAGAGATTGGAATTTAATTATCCATCGATTTTCTTGACAGCAATCTAAACTGTGCCCCCGAATTGTTAAAGACTGGGTGCAGGCCAAAGTCTCGTGCACTGGTAGTGTGTATTGGAGGGCTGGTTTACATGGTCGACGCGGATGCGGACAGAACATGTATCACCCTAGCTTACAACATCGTAGGCCATGGGACTCACATAAGCACGCAAGGTCGTAAGATAAATGGCATTTTAAGACAAACTCAGACCAGATCAGCTAGAATAAATTACCAGATCAGCTGGATTAAATGACTAGAACAGCTGGACTAGATGACCATATTAAAAAAAACACGATCAGCCTGACAAAGAGGACCAGATCAGCTGGAATAGATAACCAGATTGACTGGATTTAATGACCAGATCAGCTGGAATATATGACCAGATTGACTGGACTTAATGACCAGATCAGCTGGAATAGATGACCAGATTGACTGGACTTAATGAACAGATCACTAGATAGATGACCAGATCAGCTGGAATAGATGACCAGATTGACTGGACTTAATGACCAGATCAGCTGGAATAGATGACCAGATTGACTGGACTTAATGACCAGATCAGCTGGAATAGATGACCAGATTGACTGGACTTAATGACCAGATCAGCTGGAATAGATGACCAGATTGACTGGACTTAATGACCAGATCAGCTGGAATAGATGACCAGATTGACTGGACTTAATGACCAGATCAGCTGGAATAGATGACCAGATTAACTGGACTTAATGACCAGATCAGTTGGAATAGATGAACATATCAAAAAGCCGGGAACCGCTGGGTCTCCTCCCTGTCAATAATGACCAGATCAGCTGGAATGATAAGTGACTGGACGAGCCACTAGACTTAATAAGCCGCGCAGTGACTTAATGAGCGCCTGGTGCCAGTCGGCGTACCATGAACATATCAAAAAGCCGGGAACCGATGGGTCTCCTCCCTGTCAATGAACGATAATCAATAGATAAGCCGCGCAGTGTGGCCTATCCGATATGGCCATAGGCCTATCCGATAGTGGGCGGAAGTGCTTCGCGGTATTCAGGGGCGCATGTGAAGTGACGCCGAGATGAGAACGAGATTGATGGCACTAGAATAGAGTGAATATTCCACGGTCGGTGACGCGGTCAGTGCAGAAGAGTGGCCGAGGTGCACGTGCATACTCCGCGAAGCATTGAGCTAGTGGGTGGTGTAGAAGGGATGGGGGGGGGGGGGTGGTGAACGAGTGAATGGGTGACAGAGCCATAGTGAAAGTTGGCGAGTTGGTTCGTTAGTGATGAGTGTGGAAGTGGAAGTGAGTGAGCGAGTGTGGAAGTTGTGAGCGAGTGTGGAAGTGGTGAGTGAGCGAGTGTGGAAGTGGTGAGTGAGCGAGTGTGGAAGTGGTAAGTGAGCGAGTGTGAAGTGGTAAGTGAGAGAGCGAATTATCGCATGGCACCCTTCTCAGCCAATCAGAGACAAGAGCTTTCCCATATCGCCTCAAACGCACTGTTAGCCGTGCGATAACTGCGACCGTGTCGATATATCACCAAGCAGCAACCAGATTTGAGAAGGTCCCTCACAGAGCACCACTGCTCTAACATGGCAACTTGGGAGGGTCCTAATATCACGCACACCTTGCAAGTCTATAAACGAAGGTTTTCTCAAGAGTCATTTGCTAGTCAGGCGCTAATATGGTTGCGTAACGCTCATCGGGAAGTCACGGTATTATTCCATCTCCCCGGAATCATGCTGAGGCGCGAAATTGTAACACCTGCCGAGCCGTGTCTACTGCGCTACAGTATTGCTAACATCAAACAACGGCGAAGTCGGCGGAGCTCTGATTACCGGAGTTAGGAAATTTCTGCAAATCTCGAACAACAAATTATCGAAGCATATTCTAATACAATAAACAAGCAAATATAGAAACAAAAATATTTATCTTATCATCACTAAAACACTACAGTCACTAGTCGATACTAGCTGATCCAAAGATAGCAACAATACAGAAAAACTCCGCTATCTAAAAGGCAAAAGTAATTTTGATTTGTTTGCCGCCACTCTCCAACCACACGCTATCCACTCCGTAAGGTACTTGAATGGACAATTCATTTGAAGCAGTTGCAGTGGAGTTTGAACGCTCTTTCGATGAAGCGTGAAGGAGCCTTCCCCGGATCCAAGGGAGCAACAAACTCACTATCAGGAACACTAAAATCCGTCTCAAAATCACTGGCGTCGAAAAAAGATAAATCTCCGAGATCTCCTATGGTTGAAACCATCATGACAGGCAGCTGAGGCCGAATGAGGGATTAAAGGACTACCTCTCATATTTACAGGTCCCAGGCAGATACCATAAATAACATAGGTTCACTCTAATTATCATTATTAGGAGACAGCGTCGTGCTTGATTATCGCGTGTAGGTGCCACCGCGATAAGTTATCGCATGGTGACGCGGATGATATGGGGAAAGACGTATCTCCCACGTGGCCATGCGATAATCAACACTTACTGTGCCGGTTGCCCAGGGTCGGTTGACAGCATGCAGCGAGTGTCGTCGGCACATAGCAATGCAACCACAACAGACGTGGGTCAACCGCCCGGAAATAAATCACTCCTCAACCGACAAACGCATTCCACCTTACCAAACAATTCGTCAGCAATCATACGTTTCTTTGGAACTAACGTGTGACCGCGGTGACGAATCCCTCACATAACCTACTCAGTGAACTGCCGCGGGAGGTGGAGGGGGTCGGGGGGGGGGGGGGGGGGGGGAGGAAGAAGGGCGGGGGGGAAGCGGCGTGTGGCGGTCCGGTCAGACTGGTGTTGGGGGTACGATCCGGGCAGGGCGGTGTCCACTTGGTGTCGGGGTGGGGATGGGTATTGTGTAGAAGTGGTCAAACGACAGAACTCCAGTATATCGAGAATGTCCTATTTCTGGACGTTTGTCGTTGTACATTGCGATTTCTGGCTGACGTAATCGGCACGATGATTTAGCGCCTACTTAAAAAGCATATTCATTATCAATCGAGTAGAGTTTGATTTTAACATGGCCCAGAAGATTTCAAATTATACATATTCTACCCAATAAACTTGAGGAGAGGAATGCGTCCCAGCATGCTCTTCTATGACCTTCGGTTATCGTGTGTGTGTGGGGGTGGGGGGGGGGGGGGTGGTTATCGTGTGTGGGGGGGGGGCAACACTTAATGTTGTCATATCAGCAGTCTCCTGCAAACAACACCTTACCTGTCGCAGCAATCGCAGCTGCACTTTGGTCATGTGATCATTGATGTTGGTATCAAGCGTTGTCATGGTGCCAACGTATGTCCACTTCCTGTCTGACTTCCGCCACTATGACGTCTCTTTTCTTGTCCTTATATATTCAATGAAAGTACTCCTTAGCGACGTTATTTTGGCTTAGAATATATGAATCCGGGCTATGGTTTATGAAATATCCCATAAGTCCATCACCTATCACCAGATTAGCGTATATCAATGGCAGGTTGTGTTCTTGGGCGTTGTTAAAAACAAACCCCGCTACCATGCCAGTGAAGTCCATCAAGTTGACAGGAACATGTCGACAGGATCCTCATGGAATCAACAACAAACACACAATAGCGAGAGAAGTGGGATGAGTCCACGACAAAGGCAGGTGGATCTGTTCCGTTTGACGGCCAGTGCTCAAGTGGGGCTGTATGATAAGGGACCGCTTAATCCCGTGTTCTATGGTAAGCCGGTCAACACAGTGGGGTCGTATTGGCCGACACATGAGAGCTGGGTTGAGAGATGTTCGTCGTACGTGAGGTAAGAGTTCATCAAAACGATGAGTTCAAGTGGAAAAGTCCAAACGTGGAGGGGGGTGACAGGTTTGTAGGTGATATCGATCTGGAAATAATTCGCAAGTGGGGTGAATTGATTGAGTGCGCGATAAAAGGAGGTTTTGTCATCGCTTGGCACTGGAGTGAATGATGCATGCCGCGCTGAAATAACGTGCGTGGCATTCATGTGAGGAATGGCTTCATCGCATGCCATTTTATGACAAGAGGGAAGCGGTTTTTTTTTATGATCTGTTTGACGATACGGGTTCATAAGAATGACCAGGCGCCTCGTAAGCTCGGCAACTTAGACCGTCTCTACTACCGACCTGCTCCACTAGCGCCCCCTGTCCAAGACCTCATTTAAAGGACGTTTGAAGTCGAACAGCAGGTCTCGGCAAAACAACAGCTTCTAGCTGTTTTGTCAAGCCCTGACAAAAATCGCATGAATGCTTACCTCTACCTCGGTTCGCACGCATGCGCACGCGGAAGACAATCTGTTAATGCGACGCTTAGCCACGGCCAATGTCTCTTTTATCCCAACTGTGATTCTGACTTCGTCACGGCCTGTGATCCCCCTTAGTCGGTCCCAATATTGTACAAAGTCGTAGTATCTAACACATTCCGGTATTGTTAGGGGGTAAAATATGACGCTCAGTACAATCATTGTGACAGTACATACAGTGATGGTGACAGTACATACAGTGATGGTGACAGTACATACAGTGATGGTGACAGTACATACAGTGATGGTGACAGTATAAGAGAACGGTACAGTGATGGTAACAGCGTCAGAGTACAGTTCTGTGATGGTGACATAATCAGAGTACAGTACGGTGATGGTGACATAATCAGAGTACAGTACGGCGATGGTGACATAATCAGAGTACAGTACGGTGATGGTGACAGCATCAGAGTACGGTACAGTGATGGTGACATAATCAGAGTAGAGTACGGTGATGGTGACAGCATCAGAGAACGGTACAGTGATGGAGGCAGCATCAGAGATCGGTTCAGTTATGGTGTACGTTGCAGTGACGTTACTCTCTCCTCCCTGACATTGCCCACAACACGACTCGTGTTGATGGCGGCCGTTGCTCACGGCTCCGCTTGTTGACATGCTATAGGTGTTATTGCAATTGCCGTGCTGGGACTGTCACTGTGTCGGCTGCATACCCACTTGAGCCAACAGTACATGTGGCTATCGATCGTTACTACTAGGTAACGATATGCTGTTGTATTGGTTGTATCGCAGTTTATGAGGGTGATACTGTGACATGAGATCAAGTTAG
This sequence comes from Urechis unicinctus, assembly GCA_034190875.2. NCBI lineage: Eukaryota > Metazoa > Annelida > Polychaeta > Xenopneusta > Urechidae > Urechis > Urechis unicinctus. The sequence goes on along the minus strand of CM067357.1, from coordinate 56,687,718 downwards.
TTCTTTTAACGCAGGTAAACAGATGACTGTCGGACGTTTTGCCCTCGTTAAATACTTGTCATTCATCTCACAGTAGATGTCTATGGTACTCCACATTGACCTCTATACACACGTATTGACCTCTACTGATTGAATGTTTGGTTCGGCGACGGAATATCGGATGAAAAATTTGTGGATGTAAAAGTCCTTTTACATTCAAGAATGGTATTAATGGGCAATCTTCCTCCTTTTAGTATCAGAGTTTGTCATTGTGACGCTGACAAACTACTGTTCTCGCGATTATGATTATGTGGGCTGACTTTCACTCCATGTTGATGTCAATAGGCTGAGGAAATGTGGCGCTGCGTTTGGGACATACCTCACGCGTATTGATTGTCAGGCTGTTCAAAGTAATCGTTTTTCTGGATAACAATTTAGTATTGGGTCACGTGGCCTGGATACTCAGATCAGCTCGTAGACCTATTGTCCGCCTCAATTTCGTTGACTGCTTTCGGGCGACCATCATGATCATCACAAACCACGCTTGTCATAAATCCCTCACTGGGTATGAATGCAGGCAACGCCAGGCAGATACTGCACGCAACGCCAGGCAGATACCGTACGCAACGCCAGGCAGATACTGCACGCAACACCAGGCAGATGCTGCACGCAACGCCAGGCAGCTACCGTACGCAACGTCAGGCAGATACTGCACGCAACGCCAGGCAGATACTGCACGCAACGTCAGGCAGATACTGCACGTAACGCCAGGCAGATACTGCACGCAACGCCAGGCAGATACCGTACGCAACGCCAGGCAGATACCACACGTAACATCAAGCAGATACCGTACGCAATATCAGGCAGATACCGTACGCAACGCCAGGCAGATACCACACGTAACGTCAGGTAAATACCGTACGCAATGTCTGGCAGATACCGTACGCAACGCCAGGCAGATACCGTACGCAACGCCAGGCAGATACCACACGTAACGTCAGGCAAATACCGTACGCAATATCAGGCAGATACCGTACGCAACGCCAGGCAGATACCACACGTAACGTCAGGTAAATACCGTACGCAATGTCCGGCAGATACCGTACGCAACGCCAGGCAGATACCGTACGCAACGCCAGGTAGATACCACACGTAACGTCAGGCAAATACCGTACGCAACGTCATGCAGATATCGTAGGCAACGTCAGACAGATACATCAATAAACGTCAGGCAGTAGCTGGACGTAACGTCAGCAGGTGTCAGACATAACGTCAGTCCAGGCTGGCATACAACATAAGGTCTGGTAAACCTGGCTAGTCCCCTTGCACTCCCCACTTTAAGGCATTCAAATTCCTCACTCCATAGGAGTCCTTTTTGTAAACAAACAACTTTTTCCTGCCATTCTGCTCGTTAAGAAGACGCGTGGGGTCGACTTGGTGTGCATTAAAGAGGCTGTTCAGTCCCATACAAGGCACTCAGGGATCATTTTGTTACCGCGCATGGTAGCAGTAAGTCATTACGAGCTCTATAACTACCTCGCTATCGATATATATTCGTCCACTTCGGTTACATCAAATCTGAAGTCATTAAAGTTTTGGGCATCATTGCACACAAATTTGACCGACAAGCAGGAAGGGTAATTTCCGACAACATAAATGGCGACAGCCGTAGTAAGGATCTATTTTGAGGCCGCAGCGCCGCGTAGCGACTGAAAGTCTGAAAACTTAAAACATTTAGTTTCCAAGGTGCGGATGCCAAGCAGCTTGCTAAGCAACCTCGTTACAAATATAGGGCTAAACTGTCTCTTTAATACTAGTGTGCACATGCTAAAGCACATACTTACGCCCTAACCGCGCCGAGAAGCGACGAAATATAAACCCCACGTAATAAGAGAGTCTCCTAATTGTGAAGAGAGGGTCTTTTTATGAACTTTCTCAGTCCCGTATGAACATGGTCCACAACGAGTGTATGGCAACTGATACGTCCAATGGTCAGGGCTCTGCTTAGGGTCGATGTTGGATGTCCGCTAAAAGCTTTTAACTACGCTAAGAGCGCTCACTCTCGACAAATTAAGTGAACGCGCCGTTTGTGAGCTGCCCTCAGCTTCTCATAAAGTCTTTTTTTTTAAAACCATATGGTCATTTCTTGCTATTATGGGGGCACGGTCTACTCGACCAATAAGATGTCTACATTTCTTCAAAATAAACCACAATGTGTCATTCCCCGAGAAGTTGAATCAACAGTGCCATGTGCTTTTGTTGATTTACAGCTCGGCAGTAGCTTCTTGCTGTTTGACTTCCGGATGTCCTGTAGCGTTCGTCGCTCGACAAGAGGTATGTCTGGCACGTTGCTCATTGTCAACTGCAAACAAATTCTGTATAACATGACTTTGTTTTAATGTCATAAAAGACAGCGTCCTTCCTCACAACAGGCTCACTCTGTTTTAGACGTCCCAAGAACTACGTCAGTCGAGAGTGAGTCATCGGGGGGTGTGTCATCGGGGGGTGTCATCGGGGGTGGGTGTCATCGGGGGTGGGTGTCATCGGGGGGGGGGGGTGTCATGGGGGGTGTTATCGGGGGCTGTCGTGTGGAGTTTTGGGAGTTGGAAAAGTTTCCAGAAAAGATTACTATTTCGACTTAATGAGTTAATTCCTCGCCGATTGATATTGCGTCATCTTTTCTCATGCATTATGTATAACATCAACAAGCCGGGAATTGAAATTGTCCTGGTGAACTCGCGGACAATTCATAGAATACATTGAAGCTAATCAACAACAGCAAACGTCCGCGCTGTATTTTATAATCTTCTGGGAATGCTAACCGAATAGCCGTTCAGAGAGAGCCCTAAGAGCTTATAGCTACTCTGAGAGGGCTCACTCTGACCGGCTATGCGATGTGCATTTCCATGAGTGAACAGCTTGACCTTTGACCACTGAGTTTCTAGGGCAAAAACCAAAACTAATCTTTTGTTCCATGTTATCCAAAGGGATAATGCATGTGCTGTTTAAAAAAAGATAAAACCCACCCATTGTTATATCTGTCAGGCAAAATCGCTGATTAGAGTAATTATCAATGACTTGACCGTACCTCAATATCACACCCGCAAATTAGGAATATCTGATACATTTAGGTGGCACGTTTTGTCAATAGAGCTTGTGGAATATTATCAATGCGTATACCTGCACATGCAAGCATATGGTTCTTTCGTGTGGATCAATTATTAGGTTTTGACATTGAGGACCAGCTTCTTGAAGTTCCTACACGGCCTCGAATAAAATAGCCAAAATCGCATTATGCTACGGTTTAATATGGTCTTTAACTATCTTTCACCACTAAAGAATAGTTTGTTATAAATTTCTGCTTGGTTTTTATTGCACGACACCACTTATTTCATTCACGACTGCCTCTCAAACTCTCACAAATCTAAATACATGCAAGTCGACATTTTCCGCTGTAGTTTGTCTCCGCATAGCAACAGTAACCAAGGTGGGCGGAGCTTGGCGAAAGGTCAATTCTGTTAAGCGTGCCAATGAAGGCAATGTTAATTCATAAACGTTATGATTTAGTCTTGTCATAACGTTTAGCAGTAACTTTTGACAGAAAAGACAGCGCTTCCATGTATGATGTATATACACCAATTGTTTTATTTATATTCATTATTCTACTCCTACAGAACAATAGAGCATGGACACTCATATTGTTGAACGAGCCAAGCAACATCCCCTTTTAAGTGCTGTTAAAACGTTGAGTTTGCCCGTACTTCTCGCTCGGTGCGTTCTTGTATCTTCCGAGGATTTCAGGTCGACAGGGCTATGAGTGAACTCTTGCCATTACGTGACTCCTATGGAGAATACTAGAGTCTGGTCCGTGATGCCAGTTACAAAGTTCTACTTCGTTTTTTCTTTTTAGCTCTCGGGAATATTCATTGATTCCGCGAGATAAAAGAATGATCTCATGGGATAATTGAATGATCTCTTGAGATAATTACATTCTGTTGTAGGATGAATGAATAATTTCAGGGAATAATTCCCTTGCTTTCGCAAGACAATTCCGTGTTGGTGGCCCTTTTTCTGCCGGGCTCATTTCCTTGATCTTCGCTTGACAAATGGCGGTAGTGATGTCGGACGACCATAGATAGTACGCACGGCATTATGGCGTCTCAAGTATTTGATCAAACCAACGACAATTAGACTCAAAAATGTATCAAAGAGATCATGTTCCTTATTGCATGAGTGCTTTGACTTGCTCTTTGACCCTTCGTCTTGTCGAGAGCGTGCGTCAGCTGGCTTCGTCTTGTCGAGAGCGCGCGTCAGCTGGCTTCGTCTTGTCGAGAGTGCATGTCAGCTGGCACCAGCGCTCGTAGCCGTCACCAAGGTCGGCTACCGTTTGGGTAAAAAAACAAAAAAACCAATTGTAAATGAATAAGTTCAGACCTGAACAGAAATTTACATGATGCTACAAAAATTTCGAAAGTTACATTGACACCCCGTCCTCTAGTGAGACGACGATTAAGTCAACGCACCGCATATGTTGACTATAATATCATAAGTGAATGTGTACAAATCACTTAACCGATGTAGAAAGAGCATGGACACCAGCAATGTAGTTAGTTATTTGACCGAGTAAGGGAACACATGCAAATCAATCGACCAGTCTGAAAACGCGCATTTAGCGCCAGTGGTTCACGGGAGACACAACGATTCAACAAACAACTTTTTAGTGCTGTTAAAACATAACATTACTGGCTCTGTGGGTTCTTGTGTCTGCCGAGGACTTCAGGTCGACCCAGTTGGTAGACACTAAGCTTGGCTAGCTTTAGTAGTACAGGACAAAACAGCCGGGTAACGTGATGTAGGGGCGACTTTCTTTCATTGTTCGATATAAAGACTGAAGATATATAAACCCGAAAAGGTTGGCAAGCGAAAATGTGCTCCACTTGTGTTCATCCAGGAAGCTCCAATGGACAGGGGCGAAGCCATCGATACGCACTTACGCACGTGCGTAACAGCAATTTGAATAGTGAAAATGTAAATATGGCCAAAAATGGCATCAAAGTCAAAAGCTAAGGGGGGGTTAGACTTTACTGTCTGGAACTGTAGATTCTCCCCCGTCTGTGCGTAACATTCCTTCAAGCCTGGCTACGCCCCCTGATAGACATAGCACGGCGAATCAGCCCGACAGCTAACCCCAGTTACTCTGACAGACCTATCCTGTGCGCCCAGCGCAGCTTCAGTAGAGCTACCACTTTAGTTCAACAGGGTGTAAGATCTGACCATCAGAAGGTCTATCATCGAAGCTGTGGAGTTGGCGCGCCATCAAATTGTCTAACGTGTTTGACCACACAACCAGTAAGTGGCTTTTTGTATCTACTGACTATTCCCTGATGGCGGTATTCGCTTGACTCTCTATCTAGTTGACCCCAATGTGCTTCTTGACCTGTCTAGAAGGGTGATCGGCTGTATAAACATCGAGGGATGTGCGTCATGACTTGTCTAGAATGGTGATCGGCTGTACAAACATCAAGTCCTGTTTAGAATGGTGATTGGCTGTATAAACATCAAGTCCTGTTTAGAATGGTGATCGGCTGTATAAACATCAAGTCCTGTTTAGAATGGTGATTGGCTGTATTAACATCAAGTCCTGTTTAGAATGGTGATCGGCTGTATAAACATCAAGTCCTGTTTAGAATGGTGATCGGCTGTATTAACATCAAGTCCTGTTTAGAATGGTGATCGGCTGTATAAACATCAAGTCCTGTTTAGAATGGTGATTGGCTGTATAAACATCAAGTCCTGTTTAGAATGGTGATCGGCTGTATAAACATCAAGTCCTGTGTAGAATGGTGATTGGCTGTATAAACATCAAGTCCTGTTTAGAATGGTGATCGGCTGTATAAACATCAAGTCCTGTTTAGAATGGTGATTGGCTGTATAAACATCAAGTCCTGTTTAGAATGGTGATTGGCTGTATAAACATCAAGTCCTGTTTAGAATGGTGATCGGCTGTATAAACATCAAGTCCTGTTTAGAATGGTGATTGGCTGTATAAACATCAAGTCCTGTTTAGAATGGTGATCGGCTGTATAAACATCAAGTCCTGTTTAGAATGGTGATCGGCTGTATAAACATCAAGTCCTGTTTAGAATGGTGATCGGCTGTATAAACATCAAGTCCTGTTTAGAATGGTGATCGGCTGTATAAACATCAAGTCCTGTTTAGAATGGTGATGGCTGTATAAACATCAAGTCCTGCTTAGAATGGTGATTGGCTGTATAAACATCAAGTCCTGTTTAGAATGGTGATTGGCTGTACACTCATTAATGACTAGAGCGGTAGTCGCTTACAAACATTGAGAGATATGTCCCAAGACTATTCTAGACTGGTGATTGGCTGTACAATCGATCAAAAGTAACATATCTCATGGCCTGAGTTGTTTGATGATCTAATACGTGAACATGAAGTGACACGTGTCATCAATTAGACTAGATCGATGATATGTAATATAAACCTATGCTGATATGGCCCATGACAGGACCAGAGTAGGGATCAGATTATTGACCCATACTATTCGTGAATGGACTAGTCTGGCGATCCGATCAATAAACCTATACTGATGTGCCTCACGACAAGAGGCGCCTCATGTTTTTAATCCTATCAATAAAGCTATGCTGATGTTCCTCATGACTAGATTAGTTTAGCGTTTTGATCTATGAACCTCTGTGTTTTTATCTGATCTCTGACCCTAAACCGATATATTTCATGATAAGACTAGTTTGGGGATCTGATATACCCCTTTGCTGATGTGCCCCATGACTAGACTGGTATGTTAATGTATTGCAGAGAAATATAGTGGCATTCCTCGTGACGTAACTCGACTGACAGAATATAGCACACATTAGGAGTGGTATAATTATTATTGCAGCGTGGTGATGGTGAGTCCTGTGTGTTTGCAACAGGACGCCGTGATGGAGGACACCGACTGTGACATCGCCATGAAGACTTTCCGTACCGCGACTCTCTGCACTGTCCCATTTGCTGTAAGTTCTTCACATTACCAGATAACGCTTTCAGTCTGATTTGATACTTAATAACAGGCAAAGTATCATAACCGATTGCATTCATGGGCTTCCATGTGACCATGGTCGTTACTTTCTTCCAGCACTACTAACAAATCCCGATGTTATCCTTGACCATGGTTTCATTCGTAGGAAATTCGTTTAAAATTTCATGTGACACTTCAGCCAACTGAACGAAATCATAATATATATTGGCACTCACTCATTTAGTGAATATTAACAATAGTGAGGATTGTTTTCCATTTTTCGAACGCTTGGGCCAAGGTTGATTTCATAGACGTCGCCATTTTTGTGGCGTAACGTCACAGGCGCAAATAGCGCCATTAAGCGGTCGCGTTGTTTACTTGCAGTACGTTGTCGATCAGTACCTTGTTTTTCGAACGGCACATACTATTTTTATGCATTATGTTGCAGTTTGGAAGTGGAAAACTTTTGTCTAAGTAATTCAAGCCAAATAAAATGTCGTTTGCTTCGGAAAATTAAACAAAGTGGTGGTGAGGTCGAAAGCCCCTGGGACCAGACAGATTTCGAAACTGACGGGCGACGACTGGAAACTTTGTTGTGGTGTTCTTGTGCACGACATAAAATTATGCCGATCGTTTGGAATTTATACCACAATCATGGGTGTAAAGTTAGTTCCATAGTCAAAAGACCTATGCTGTTTTGCGCTTCTTCGGGCCAAATCATTCATGCTTAGCGCATCCCCATACTTTTGTTTGCTCAGTGCATGGAACTAAGAATACTGGGGGATATCAGGCACCTCACACTGCAAGCCAGACTGGTCCAACACCACGGACAGATCAAGCTTTCAACAAGTTCATTCATCAGTTCAGTTAAATATCCTGTATTCTTAGCAGCATAGCGCATGCGTACGACCCAGGCACGTCAGTCGTTGGTCGGTGATTCGGTTGAAGCAATGGATAGCATAGAATCAAATGCCATATAAATGGGTTGCTATTGTGGAATATTTAAAAACGAGAATGCTGCTTCAATTTAACACATACACGAGAATAGTGTTCCAACAACACCATGGTATTTTTTAACTAATCAAGGCAGGGGAGATTCACTACAAGGCCCTGACAGATATATTTCATATTTTGAGCTATTTGACTTTTCAGTCCAATATCACGGAGCTGTCTCCATAAATCAAGGCTATGGAAACCACCACATCAAACATGTCCGTCTGTGTTTAAATTTTACACGAACAAAATACTACAGATTAGTTCTGAAAGCAAATGAGACTGCAAGCTGATAAGCATAACATATGGTCTATACTGTTACACTCATATAGCAATGATCTGCTGATGAAATATGTTCAGGAATCCGACCCTTAATTGAAGTTTAGCTTATTAGCTTTTCTGGAATCTCGATCAGAATCTTAGTTAGATATCTTCGTCTCTTTGCTAGACATAAAATGATTATGGGAGTTTCGGGCGTTGGAGTCCACCCCAAACCGCTCGATCAGCTGACACCTCATTGTATCTAATAAGGGGAGAAGGTTTTAAAAGTCAGATGAGCTAGATTAATATCATAGCACAAGTTCCACTTCAAACATTGACCTCATTGAAGGATATCCCTGACAAGCCATCCACCATGACTATGACATCTCTACACTACCTGTATAATAGTAATACAGTGTTCTTGTATGTAGAATGAAAGTCATGTCGACTACATAAATATTTCATTAAGGGATCTAACAAGTTGGCGTTTCTAAAATTCATTTAAGATATGTTAATGTGCTAAATGCAGCCATTGGTTGGATTCCAACGTAGTAAGCCCCGGAGTAAGTCGTCTATTCCGCTTCATACCATATACTACCAATGCGACGCGCCCTCTTTTGGGCTTTGTGGTGCGTTTTCATTAAGTCTGTGATTGTCAGTTTCAGTCAACATTTTTCTTTGTATGTCACGTTCATCGCTGCTCTTTGTTGTCGCTTATGCTAGATTTCACGCAGTTTTGTTGGTGTGCTATATCTACTATGTTATTACATATGATATACTTGTCGTGGTTTAATTTTTCGCTGTGATTTGTCTTTAACTTGTTCTTATGTTGGCCATATTTCTTTTCGTTACATTTGTTGGATATTTTCATGTGGTTATTGATCTTGCGGTTACCTTTGTTGTAAATATGTTTGCGATAATTGTTGTGGTTATATTTGCTGTAGCTATATTTATTATGTCTTCCAACGATAGTTGGAAGACATATTGGTTTAGCCAGTATTTTTTTTTTTTTTTTTTTTTTTTTTTTTTTTTTTTTTCTCCAGTCAAGGTTTTTCGGGCTATTCTCCGGAACGGTTAAACATATCAACATGAAATTTTGGGGAATGATAGATCAAGTTGAGACACAACTGGCGATCCAATTTGACGCGCATGCGCAGTGTTGGAGGCTTATGGGATCGATTTTTCGTCGATTTTTTCCCCCATTTTCTGTAACTATCTCCTCCATAACTACTGCGGTTACGAACATATGAATTATATGGTTGTAACAAGCAATTATCGTAGCATGGAATAGGCGAAAAAAATACTTGTTTTCACCTTTTGTACTTTGTTAAAATCTAACGTTATAAACCCAGATTCACTACGCCCCGTTTTAATCGTCATTAAGTGCTAACTGACAACACAGCAACCCGCTTCAGCAGCCACTACGAGATACGCCAGATCTACATGGCTCTATCTGTTCATTTTAATCGCTCGCAGTATGCAGTGTTTTGAGATGATGGCTAAATGACTTTGTCAAGGCATCCAATACTTGATCAGCTGTAGAACTCCAATGAAATGATGAAGCCTATTCATACTGCTGATGTGGTGTTCAGGATTCCGCTTCTCCACGCGGATGTTGTGCACCGCCGCTGTGGCTGCTATTATTTTGCTCAAGGTAAGCTCGAATATTATCCCACATACGTCATCTTGTGTCGAAGCCATATCCACATCACATACCTGCGTCTCACATAAGCGTCATATAATTTGAATGTGAATATGACGTCATTCCCATTGTCACATTCTAAGATGGGAAATATATTAACATAATACATTTTATTTCCATGTCTTGTATCTATGGATATGTGTGACTTTAAATGGGTTATTTTGTGGTTCATGCTGTCAGTCAGAAATTATCATTAATCTATCACATGTTTAAAGTTCAACCTATTGATGGCCCTCGTAATCAACCAGGTGCAGATTATATGGCAATTGCAGGTAATGATCATTACAAGAATGTCTTGTTTTTACTGCCTGATTTGCAAAGCACACTTACGAGACTTGAAACTGCTCCTAAGAGACTAGTGTGCTGAGCGCCCGCGCCCCCACCGCAAAGCCCCATCTATTTGGGAATAAGTCGATCTGACACCATCCCTAGGCCCATCCCATCATACTAATGAGACATGACAACATTCCGTAGCCCACACCATACGACTTATGTAGCATGAACCAACCAACTAGCCACTGTATCAGGGACGGATGCTCTAATGCCCTACCCCTTGTCATACTCACAGCACAGTCTAATGTTATATGGCCCAGTCTTTTAGCCCCTCTTATCTATTCCCATGAGGGACGAATGCAGCAACACCACGCCCCATTGTCTTCCTAACACTCTGAATCTGTCCCGTGTACCGGCCGCTCTTTGGGTGGCCTTCCTATCCTGGTTATTCATTGCACACTCTCTCGTTGATGTCAACATGTCCATGACTGCAATGATTCCTATATCACGTTTAAAAGATACTTAACGGATTTTCCCAAGTTCAGTGACTGCCAATTTGCTTAAGATGTCAACTTCGTTGTGCACACTTTCATCTTAAATAATGTACATTTGTCATAAAAACCTTTTGAATGACGTGATATCAATTTAGGGGTTAAGTGTTGTCATGCTATGTAAACCTTAATACTTTCAATGTATTAACGCGTGTGCAGTCTGATGCTAGTTGGAAGCAGTACTTATACGCCTTTTACGGTAATCCACCTTTAAACCTAAAATGAGCCCAAAAATACGCTTTGCGCAAGTAGCTGCCCTGTTGAACGTATTCAGTGCTCACGACTTCCAATGGGAGTTATTGTCCATTAAACCTGTGGTCATTGATCGTATTGACGAGATTGCTTCCGATGTTACAGTGTCGTTGTTTATCAGTTCTGTGGCCGCCTTCCTGGTGCATGTAGTCTTTTTGTTACACATACTCATCTGCTGCAGGTCAGTGATAACTCATACATACGTCTGCTATAGGTCAGGCATGACTCATACGCTAGTCTGCTATAGGTCTGCCTATTGTTATGTGCCTTTATATGCCTATATGTTTTCATCTTAGAAAAAATTTGATGCGGCTGTTTAGAGGCGACTACAGCTTCCAACCCGGGATAATTGAAAAACTCAGCCCCGCCAATACCATGGTAGGTTGTCGTGTTATAATGAATGATTATTTGCGATTTTAGCAACAGTCGCTGAATAAATGGCATGTTTGTCGGAGATTATGACGTAACCTCATTGATTTCCTCTCATTTACTAGTGTGTATTCTCATAGTGGCACAAATTTACCCGGATCGATTACAAAATGTTTGCATCAAAACTTTTCAAAATTTGTGAGAAGGACACGACTAGAATACGTTATGGATAAATAAACCCACTGATAACAGAAATCAGGCAGTTATAATACCTCTTTTGTGTAGCAGAACTATTCATAGGACTTGGCTCATCGTACACAAATGAGCCATACATATATCATTGTTCTGTCCGTACGTAAACTTTGATGGCACGTTTTGTTATTTAGCCAGCTAGGTCCACATCGTACATGGGTATCGCTGCAATCAGACGTACAAACGATACATTTAGCCAGCATATGACGTCTCGTGGGACCTTTATTTGGAGAGGTTATAAGTTATCATGATTTTGTTCAAATGGGACCGCCTCAAATAATGAATGCTAGAATCTCGTGTCGATATCGAGTTTTGTCAATATAGTTTGTAGAAAGTCATTAATGCACGAGCAGCCATCCTTCACCAAGCGGCTGATGTGATGCAAAAAGTGGACCAATGTGATGTGATCCCATGGTCAGGATGGGGTCTTGCGGAGAAAGTTATGAAAGGCAGCACACCAACCATTTTGTACCACAACTAGCACAATATGACATGATAAAATACTGACTTGCTTTTGTCTTCGTAATTTTCTTTCTTGTTGAATGATTGCTACCATTCCATCAGACAAATGTACAGGTTCCGATCATACACAATGAAGCTAAGATCTATACTTATTTGATATCGTGTTTTATGATTCTTTGCTTGCCCTAACAGCGTCTGTGTATGGCCTACCCAGGATACCAGGTGGCTTACATCATATATGCTAAGTATCCTCTTAACTTGTCCTGCTTTATATGTTATAATGGTATCTAGTCAGAACACAAAGGCGTCCGCCAACACCACCCCGACCCCCTGTAGATGGGTCGTGTTATGTGATATCTACCCTTTCGCGTATTCACCAGCATTCATGACAGCATATAAGTTCAGGGTTCCTGTTCATACTGTGTTAGCGAGATGAATATTCTGTCGACACCATGTGAAATAATTTAGCGCTGTATATCATGGTAATTGTGTTGTAATTCCATGGTGTATTTGTCTTATGGTGCAGGTTATTTCATCATGACTTTTAGACTGTGTTTGATCTTGATGATGGGCTGTATTTTCGTCATACTTCCGATCCACAATCGCCAATTCGACATCTTTGTCGAATTAGTCCTCCTTATTGTGTAAGTAATGCAGTTTACATTCGTTCTGAAATATGCCTGTCATATTTGACCCCTCCCTGCCTCTTTCGACTTCTCCCTGCCTCACTTGACTTCTTCTTTTGCAGTGATTGTATCCTTTGCGTCATTTCAGGATCCTAGTCCTATATAATCCTATGCCCATCATACCCATAGGTTTAACCAGTCGTGTTGTTATTTCAGGCCTGGTTTCGCGATGTTTTTAGTCTTCTATGCTGCACAGTTTTTCATGTGCAGACAGTTCTTTTCTCAGGACAACGGGAAACTTATGGCGCTCAAAAACATGTAGGTCATTAAGATAACAGGATGTTGGATGGGGCATTGATATGGTTAAACTCGAAGTGTCACGAGAACTAAGTTGTGTTAACAATAGTTGCTTTATTCTCTACCTGGATGTTGACCAACTACTATGTGCCATTAACCCTAACACTTGCATAAACCCTATTTTTGTGCCAAGTGGACGTCATTGATTCCAACAGCGGTAGAACTACATGGACGGGAACGGAAGTTTTATGATTTATGATTCCGTTCCAGTC